>UCOK01014526.1:0-83160 GCA_900474325.1 Synergus umbraculus | reverse complement strand
ATATATACTAGACCGAACGCGCGCTTCTTGGATGGGTGACCGCTTCGAAAACACAAGTTTTCAAGTTAAGCAATGTTTCGCGTGGTCTTTGCTGTAAAATAAAAACTTATTTTTAATTTTAATTTGTCTATGGGGGGGTTTGAACCCCCAAAACACGGCCCTGGAAAATACAACTTTTAAAGTTAAGCAAGCATTCGCGCGGTCAGTACTCGGATGGGTGACCGCTTTGAAAACACAAGTTCTCAAGTTAAGCAATCATTCGCGCGGTCAGTACATGGATGGGTGACCGCTTTAATGAAAAAGCCCCTGCGTAAGAGCAACCCATCATACTCCCGTGCAAGAACAGTGGCCCCAACTCGAGCCCTGTACTCTACTGCGCATGCGTCGCACTCGGTATCTGATTGGTTGCTATTCGCGCGAAAATTTGAAATGCATAATATATTTTAGAATTTCAAATTTTCGCGCGAATAGCAACCAATCAGATACCGAGTGCGACGCATGCGCAGTAGAGTACGGACTCGAGTCGGGGCCACTGTTCTTGCACGGGAGTATGATGGGTTGCTCTTACGCAGGGGCTTTTCCATTAAAGCGGTCACCCATCCATGTACTGACCGCGCGAATGATTGCTTAACTTGAGAACTTGTGTTTTCAAAGCGGTCACCCATCCGACTACTAACCGCGCGAATGCTTGCTTAACTTTAGAAGTTGTATTTTCCAGGGCCGTGTTTTGGGGGTTCAAACCCCCCTCCCTAGACAGATTAAAACTAAAAATAAGTTTTCAAAGCGGTCACCCATCCGAGTACTGACCGCGCGAATGATTGCTTAACTTTAGAAGTTGTATTTTCCAGGGCCGTGTTTTGGGGGTTCAAACCCCCCCATAGACAAATTAAAATTAAAAATAAGTTTTTATTTTACAGCAAAGACCACGCGAAACATTGCTTAACTTGAAAACTTGTGTTTTCAAAGCGGTCACCCATCCAAGTACTAACCGCGCGTTTTTATACAATTTCAGCGTTACACTTTTCGATTATCGATACGTATGATCTTTTTAGAATAGGATACATATATATATATATACGTAGATAAGGTAATGTTATTAATTTTCAAGATTATAAATTTTGACGTTTGTCTCAATTTTCACTGGTATCATGAAATTTATTATCACTCGTTTTTTCTATGCAGATAACCAACAATGCAAAAAGTATTATTTTATTTAGTGTAATCTTTTACAAACCATGGATTCATTAAATAATGTTCCTAATTCTGTAAATAATTTAGAGCATTTAGACGCTGCGAACACAAATTATCCAGTTCCCGAAAGTTTTAATGGTTCTAATAACAACGGTTAGTGATTTTTTTATGAAATAATATAAACTTTTTAAGCTTTCTACTTTACGTTATTGTCTTGGAATATCCAAATATTATTTCCTAAATAGGTTCTGAAGTACAAAATCGAAACGATGAGCAGGAGATTAATGCAACAGTTTCTGATCTTTCAAACAAACCAAGTTCTTCTACTGAATTGCAGTTGTCATTGGAGGTTTTGTAATTACCAATTTATAAAATTTTTTAACTTTACGATCATGAAAATGAAGAAAAATTCATTACCAAAGGCTTGAATTTTTAAATTTTAATGACCGGAACAAAATGTTCGCAAACCGAGTAATGACTGAGGATTGTTTTACTGTAGACTTTGATATCTTTCTTTTAAATTGAACTTTAATTAAAAATAAAGTGCTGACTATAATTACTTTCTCCATGCGTGTAAGTCATCAAGAAATTCTAGTTACGAAGTATCAACACAAGTAACACCTCCACAATCAATCTTGTTATCAGCAACATCTTTGCCTCGCTCTCTTAGAATTATTACATCTTTAACTTCTGCTGGTTCCGTACCTCAAAGAGAATTACTGACAGTAAATACGGATTATAGAAGTGGTTCGTCCGGAGCCTGCAGCCTACTTCTAGGTGTCATTGAACAAAATAATCAACCACATTTTAAACTTGAATCAAGTACGCATGACATTTCTTATAAAAATTACTTTTTAAATCACTGATCTCAAAAAAAAAAAAAAGATTTAAAAAAATAATGCGCAGGGGACCAGAATGTTGAAACAATACAAATTGATACTTCAGAGTTATCAGATTTGCCAAACGCGAGAGATCAGGTTCAGAGAAGAAATAGATTTATTAGAAGATCTCGAAACAGACAATGGATAAGCAAATGTTGCAATAACACCAATTTATCAGAGACAAATGAGGTATAATTTGCAAAAAGTTATAAAAATCTCTTTCATAAAATAAATAAATTCTGTAATTTCTTAGGATAATGAAAATCAACCTTACTCTAGAGGACCTCCACCATCCTATAGTTCAGTATATTGTCAAATCAGCAATCGACCTGTATTGACATTTTTTCCATTTGACAATCAATCATCCTTTGAAGCACCAGTTCCTCCTCCAAGTTATGCTCAAGCTGAGGGAATTTGCATGGCATCCTACTCTGTGGATAATTTCATTTCTGTTTCCTGTAAATAATTGGTTTTTATTTAATAAAAAATTAAAAATAAACATTTATAAACATGTTCATACCAAATTTTCAGCTAGCACAGGAAGATTTTTGTCTTCACAATCAACTGCCGTATTTTGTCCAAGATGTGCAACTTTTGTTCTAACAGTTGTGGACGTTCATCGCTCGATGGATACACATGTCATGGCTTTCATTCTATTTATATGTGGGCAAGTTACATATTTCACAAAAATAGCTCCTATTAAAATGTTAAAAAATACATTTACTTTGATATAATAAACTTCAGATGCTGGCCATGTTGTATGATTCCATATTGCTTGGATTCCTGTCAAACTGTCCATCATTATTGTCCCATATGTCGGTCTCATCTTGGAACTTACACACCAATGTAAAAAAAGTATGTTTAAAACTTCAAATATTTTACTCTCAAAAAAGATTCCCAACACCAATTGTAATTTTACCAAAATTGTGTTTCATATTCATAAAAATGGAATTTCCAATTTGTGTACTTTAGAAACATTAAACAAATACACATGTATACCAAAATATTATTTAATCACAACATATGAATATAAACATAAAAAACTGACATCTATAGAAAATTCTCCTGCTCTTATACTTAATTGCATATTAAATACATGTAAATTCTAAATTAATCTAAAAGATAGACTTAGCTCTTTTCAACAATGAACATTTTTTAACTAACGTAAACAATTACATTAAAAAATATAATATTAATATTTCTTCGAAGCTTCTTCTACATTTTGTCGATTTTTATAAAATCATTATCAAAGAAGAGAAGTTGAATTTATGTTTTAAATATTTTTCAAACAATAAAAGACTTGCACATACTCCGAGAAAATTTGAAAATAAAATTACAAGTACGCTTGCCATCCATGAAAAATGAGACACAAGTTGCTCGGGTCTCGTGCCTGCTGAATTAGCCTTTCCACTTGTCCTTCAACACTCAGAGTTACACCTTCATCTACTCCTTGTAACTTTTGTTGTACCTTTAGTAAAGCTCTATTAGCGAACTTGTTTATTTCCATCGAGTCTGCAAAATAAAATAACAAATTGAATCATGAAAATACTGGAATAGTTGTAAATAAATCTCGAAAAATAATTCTTACCATGACTGTTGTCTGAAGATGAAGTAGAAGTACTACTATGAAGCTTGCGTGCTTTAGTGGAACTTATAGACCAAGTAAACAACGGATCGTAAAGTAAAACTTGAAGTAAAGTTACGATTATTTCTCTTTGTTCTTGAAGAAGCCTCAAAGTTTGTTCGCAACAACGCCTCATAACACCTTCCACTCCAGATACTCCCATTGGTACTTCAATATCTCTTGTAAGTCTGAACGGAACTGTTTCTGGTACAGACAGGAGTTTACCTTGTTCAAAGGCTATACCTGTTTAAATGAAACATCATTAGTCAACCTTTTTAAAAAAAATTGTTAATTCTATGAATACATAGGTCATACTTTATTAAACAGTGTTATTAGAAATTAAGTCATCGGGTTTCGCATAAATATTATATTTCATACCAAAATCAATGTGTATCACTTCTGCTGTTGTTTGATCAATCAGTATATTTTGTAAGTGACGATCTCCAACGCTCAGAATGTAGCCTACGATTGAATTTGTTGCAATACTAGAAATAATACAAAATTTTTATTATTTTATTCAAAAATTAAATAGTTAAAATCTTATGAAAAATTCAGTAGTCTATTACCTCCGAGTATAAGTCAATCTTCTTTCGAACCAAACTTCCGGCGACAAGTACTTCTCGGTGAAAAAATGATGGAAAGCAGGATGCATTTTCTCACAGCATTCCAGAAATGTTTTTAATTTAATTTCATTTGATTCTTTGGATACAGCCTAAAGGCAAAATTGAGGTTTGTATCATTTGAATGAAAGTGACAGTCATTTATAAGAGCCTATTTTTCTTACTTACTTCCAGTTTCTTTCTGCATTCCAATCCTGTATAATCATTTGGATAATACTTCTTGTGAATCCCTGAGTTCCGGTCTCTACCAAGAAGAATATACGCTATCGGTAGTGTATTTTCACACCATTCTAATATTCCTGATCGTTGTGTTAAAGGTACTACCTGAATCAAAAGGTAATGGTAAAAAAATCGAATTTAAATACATCGACGTCTACTATACAGTTTGGTCTCTATAACAAAATTCTTATAAACCCTTGAATAAGTTGAAGGAATTACCAGTTTAGTCTATTTAGTGTACGTATGTGTTACCTTGTATGTCCTGATGTTTAGTTTCCTCTCCTTTGTTTCTTTATTGGCCCTGAGTAATGAATTAATGACGGTGAAGACTTGCTGCATCACTGCGTCCTGTCTCATATCATCTTGTCCCTGCAACAATAATTTACATTAATAAAACTCATCAGAGTCTAAAATGACAGCTAAAGTAAGTTTAAAAAACTTACTTTAACTAATTGCTTTCTACTGATGCCATCCGTTCCGATACATTCAATTTTCTTAGGCGCATTCACTCCGCCAACGGTCACGAAGTGTCGTTTATATTCTCGAACGCCAATAATATTATCGTAATTTCCGTTTATTCGAACACTCAGTGTCATTGTTGGGACAATCGTATTATTTAGATTTTTGATGCTGTATATCTCTTGGTTACTTGGAATTGAATGTTTTTCGTTTGCTAAAAGAATTTATTGTTCAATTATTGTAAAAAATATCGATTACTTGCAGCTAATTATAAATCATTATAAATTTTGTCCATAAACCTCTCATTAAAAAAATATAAACTTACGTCGTTTCTTGTGCACTTCCATATATGCCAGCATTACCAGAGCACGTGAAAGTTTTGTCATTTCTTCTACGATTGGTCGGATTTTCGTTTGCAACAGTTGATGAATTAGCTTTGTTGCAGCTTTCACTCTCGGTTTGGGCTCATCTCTCGAAATTACTTGATTTTTAGAAAACTCAGAATCGCCAGTCAAATTTTTCAATGCCAATAGTACAGGTAATGTATGATGCGGATGTTCGATTGCGCATTTTTGCAAGATCTCATTGATTTTCGACGAGAATTGATTATTCGAAAGATTCAAATGTGGCGCTAATTGAGGAATCAAAGGAACAAACTTATATGAAGCAATTTTTGGAAGATACTTATTCAGGATTCTGTTGAAATTTGAGTGATGCGTATTGTCTAACCAAAGAGAGATCACCCGAAATATCAAAAAGTCATGGTCTTTGCTTTGTTCTAATGTTTTTAAATAATATCTGTAAACAGATTTCAATTAATAAACATTATACATTATACTATAATTGTGAAAGGTTCAAATAAGAAGAGAAACACTCACTCTAACGCTAACAAAAGATAGTCATTTTTATCCTTCTCAAAATTTTCTAGTTCTGCTACGTCATTCTTACTCTGCTTCTGGTAAATACTTAAAGCTCTTCTCAGGTCGACATCATTGGAATCAATAGCAGTTGCTGAAAAATTGGACATTTCCGCAAACGATTTTAATGTCTTGAATTGAGGTGACTTTATGTACTCTGTGATTTGCTTGTATTGCATATCAGCAAATCGAGCCAACGCAGCTTGAGTCTCATACAGATTTTTTAAATCCTCAGACGTTGGTTCAACGATAGATAGGAAAGTATTTATGGACTCTTTATAGTACTTTTTAATAATTGCCTACAAGTTAAAGTTAAAGTATTAGTTTGCTTAACTTGTATTGAAGTAGATGAATCAAAATATAACAGGAATTGAGTAATCAATAATTCACATGGGTTACCACTGAATTACATTACTTACTTGGGGATTTCCTGATTCCGCTTTTCCTACCCAAATTCCAAAGATACATAAAGCTTGCGCTCGAAGACTCGGACTAACTGAGTTATCATTCATTAAAAGATTAAGGAGAAACTGACCGATATGTTGATTATTTTGACTCCAGGCTAAGTGTGCTTCGAAATAGCACAGTTTATTTTTCATTTCCTGAGAAAGATTTTCTTGTTTTGATAGAGAATCTGTTAAATCATATAATTTGATATTGATATTACACATTTTATTACTAATACTAATTTTATTCTAATTCTTTATAAGACAATAAAGACGTTTATAAGTTAGAAAGGGTAAAAAGTGTGAACTGAAAATTATTAAATACGTTATAATTAAAAACGTACCTAAAGCTCGTGTTGCAACCCTGAAATGATCTCTCTCTTCTGCACACTTCACCAATTCAAAATAAATATCGACAAGAGCACTTTTGACTACTTCATTATTCTCACGTAATTGCTTCATTTTGCAGATTACAATTCTTTGTGAAAATATGGGTTCAACGTATTCAAAGTCGTTATTATTTACATAACTGTAGTTCTGCCAATCGAGAATACGTTCTTCGTATTCAGATGGTATCGTAGAGGCCCATTCTTCGATTTCCCGCAGCATCTGTAGTTTACTTAACATGGGATACATAGCTTTACAGCTTTCTATAAAAGTAGACATAAAACATGAAGTAGTACATCTTTCCAGTAGAAAAAAAAAGTAGACTTTTAATTCTTTTGTAAGTTACCTAAACTGATGTTGCGAATATATTTTATTACACAATTGCGAGCATTATCAAGTGCTCGTTTTACTCCAACATCATCTTCGTCATTAAGACACTTGAGCGCTTCATAATGGTAAAAAGAGTAACTTTGATTCGCCTCACAATTCAAAGAATTGAAATTAGAATGTGATCCATATGTGACTTGCTTGGGATCCAATAAACTCCAGTCACTAAGACGCCAGGCACACTCAAACTTGTAATCATTGTTACAACTGTTTACATTTTTATCAGCTATGCTCGATGTAAACTGGTTCAACAGAAAATAAAGACCAGTCTGTTGAAGAACATGTAGCATATCTGAGGAAATTGTAAAAAAGTATAGTATACAGCATACCGAAAATCACAAAAAAACTCAGTGTTCTCACCTCTCTTAGAATCAATTCCGCAAGATAGTTCAATGTCTTGCATCAACATCGCTTTGTCCCATTGCTTCAAGTCCACATAATGTCGTATTCGGGATGTTGTATCCAATAAATGCGTTGATCCGCATCCGTGAATAGCATCGGGATCACCAATCTGGACATTAGCTTCTCGAATAATATCTTGCAAAATTTTTCCTCTGAGTGGATCACGGTCAAGAATGTAGTCAATTATAGTCATCGGGCCAATATCGCGGTTCTCGTTCAAAAAAGAGTCGCTCCAAAGTTCTGCGTAGAGAACCGACGTAAAATAGGCAGAACAAAACTGAGCTCCTTGAGCGATTGTTAAATAGTCAAGATTCAAACATGCGGTGCCTTCTGCCTGTACCCAGATGAAATTAATTATATTTAACATGCAGTGCACCGATTCGTGAGTGCAGCTTGGCCCTTTCTGTGTAGTAGTTGAATTTAAGAGACGAGAGTCATCACTTGAAGCAGAAAAATGATAATGAAAGAATCGATTGATGCAGATGCCCATTTCATTGGCTAATTTTGAGTCCTCGAATATTACGTTTACCATCCACGGCAACATCTTCTCACAGAATTGTACAGACAGATTTAAGATCGGGATGATTCTTTCCATGTAAAAGTTTCGAAAACAGTTGGCAATCATACATGAAAACTTCTTAATCCAATCAGAGTATAAACAACTAGAACTTTCAATCCAAGCATTATCTTTTAAATCTTGAGATATTTCCAGGTGTACAATATCCACGGGAGTGTTTATGCTAGAGCTTGATAAAAACGGAAGAATATGCTCAATGGAGAGTTTCTGCTCTTTAGTATTCATAGCGCATTCGAAGTCGCGTAAGTACTTTTTCTGTATCAGGTTTTTACACCAAAATGAAGAAATTACAGTGTACAACGCCTCAGCACTAGCTTCACGCAAATCAATGTTCTTATCGTGAACCAGATCAGACAGAAGTATTAATATTCTATAGGTTAACGTTTCGAATTTGTTGGAGTTCTCTATACGTTGAATTTGATCCGGAAGTAAAATCATAGTGGCTAAGTTCCCTGGGCCCAAAAGACCTAAACACTTTGCTGCCTCTTGCGATTCTTGAGGGTCAGATGATTCCATCAGTTTTGCAAGTTGACGTATCAATCGATGCAATTTACTTGAAGTGCAATCTTCCGCAAAACCGCGAAGCAATTCCAATTTCTTGTAATGATCTTTCAATTCTTTTCGCCTTGAAGATAACTTATCCCGAAGTCGCACAATGCTTTCTGTTCCACTAAAATTCTTGTCAGAACTGATGTTCAAAAAGTGTTCAATCTCAGTTTCCAAGCTATGAGTTTCTCTAGTATTGTATCGAAGTTTGTTGTGTATTTTCCTCATTTCTTCGAAAACAGGCTTATTTGGAAAGAAATCTAAGTTTGGAATAACATCAGTAAAGAAATCTTTTTGAGTGACGATGAGAAATTGAAGTACCTGGAAAGCAGACGATTTTTCATCCTTGCACACACGTCTTGTTGAAGACTTGATAATCGGAAGAAAAACTTCTTTTAAAATGGAAGACTTTTCTGGTAAAATCAACTGCAGAAATGTGTACAAATACTTGCAGGCAACTTCGGCAGTCTGATAATCTTCTTCGTCAATTTGATGGAGCAAAGTATAACAAATATCTCTGATAATAAACGGAGACATTTCCTTAAAATGAAAACTATTTATTTCTTCTGCTATGATATTACAGAAGAAAATGTACTGATGAAAAGCTTTCAGTTTGTGTTCTCCACTTTTACTGTATATATTGCGTGTTAACTTTAGTAATACTTTTTGTAAAACGTCTCGTCGTTCAGCTGCTAGATAGTGGATCAATTTCCCTGAAGCGAAAAAATTAACTTCCATGTAAAATAAACATTCTTGAAGAGTACTTGTCTTGATACGCATGAAGCCCGTTTCTGGAAATGTCGTTTTTAGCTCAGTAAGCTCAGCAAAATGCTTTTCGTCATGTAGTTGTTTTACAAGCAAGACGATTATTTCATCCAAATTCTTGTGAATCATATCAACAAATCTTCTTAAAGATCGGAATTCCTTTTGGTTAGTTTCAAGATTCTGCAGTATATTTTTCGCTTCAGAATTGGAGTCCGAATTTTCGACAACCTTAGCCAATAACTCGGCAACAATAGTTGGGAAACTGCGTTCAAATTCTTCTTCGAATTTAAGTCCTTGCTGATTACACAGTTCAACAGCTTGTGAGAGATTTCCAGTTTTGATCAACACTGGAAGTAGAACATGCATATATTTGACATAAAAAATCTCTTCAGTTGCGCAAGGAGTCAAGTCCCAGGGAAATTTTTCAAAAGTTTGTTTAATCTGCCACCATTGCATCAGCAAATAATCCAAATTATCTTCCACGATAACTTGTCCTTTTGCTACGAGACGGAGAACTTTTTTAATAGTTTTTGCGTTGATTTCTTTCTGCGCTGCAATGTAAAGAAGAGTGAACAGAGCCTGGCATTTTAGCAAGTCGGTTCCATAAATAATAGCAGATATGACGTACAAAGTCGTCGTGACTCTCGCCATCCTTTCGTCTGGCTTCTCATTGTTATTTAATGTTTTATTAGTGACGAAGGAATCTTTTAATACTATTTTTAATTTCTCGAAGATGGATATCTTCCATTTGTAATCAATATCACGTGATGCGAATGCTTTGTATAAACAACGAGCTGTTTCTAAACGCACTACATAAAATGGACTGTTGACGTAATCCAGCAAGAATTCAATAATCGGTACTCTTTCGTCTGGAGATTCACTGTGGTTTAAAAATTTAAACGAAGGATCTAATGAAATTAACGCTTCTAGGCATTTAACAAACTCCAAGTGCATAGATGGACCATAACTTTTTTTAATATCTTTGGTTCTTTTTTGTAGAAGATTATGAAAATAGACGATAATCTTAACTATGTTGCACACATTCTGATCAAGTTTTATAACTATTGTCAAAACTTTAGGTATTAAGCACAACATTCGTCGAGCTGATATTTGGTCATTGTACACATTAGGAAATAACTTTATTAATACGTCCATTACAGCCAGGATAGAAGATTCTGTGTGTATAGAGCTATCGCTTTGCTTCACAATTTCTAAAATCATTAAAACCAGTTCGGTATCGTGATTGACTGTAAAATCGTACCTTTCGGTGTTCAACAAACTGCAAAACAGCTGTTCTTGTATCTCAAGCATCACATCTTCAGTGGCTGTGCAGCAATATAATGCTAAAGTCTTCATGACGCTGATCCTTTCTTTTTCTTTATTAGCTTGTTCCGTCAATTTATCATTTCCACTAAAGTCCAGGTCAGAATTCATTCGCAATATCTGAGCTTTGCTTTCACTGTCTTCTTCCGTTTTTTGTAAAAAGGTGTAGATATTCTTCAGTGCTTCTCCTGTCACATATTTTACGAGAATTTGATTAACTGATTGATCGGATGTTGTTTGGAAAAGTATCCTCAAAACTTTCATCACATGTATTAAATCTTTATGTCGAAATTTTGACAAATCGTTCTCAGCTAAAATCTGGAAAATATTTTCCAAATAATTGTGTAAAAGAGGCATCAAAGGAAAATCTTGCAAGCCGTTTTGAAAAACATTCATTTCTTTCAAGTCTGAAATAATTCGTAATATTAGAGCACACTTCACAATGATTATTCTTAGACCACCTTCTTTATCAGAGGGCTTACAAATCTCTTCTAGTTGGGAATATAGCACGTGTAAGTTATCTTTGTTGTACGTCCGATTCGATTTTTCATTATTAGTTTCATTCTCATGAGAATCTTCAGTTTTCACAAAAATATTGATCCTAAATTCCGTGGCCAGAAAATATTTTTCAGTCTCCGTAAGATTGTCAATGTTATAAGTTTGATCGGACTTCAACGACTCGGTGTTTTCTTTAAGGTTCTTGTTTAAGTTCTTACTCCACGATTTTAAAGTCAATCCAATCAATAATTCTGATATATTCTCGATTGACTCTAGAGTTACCAATTTTTTCCATGAAATATTTGAAATCCATTGCAAAAGCTGAGATTCTAATGGACTCAGGGCATTTTGAGCCGAACTGAGATTTATTTTAAGTTCAGAAAGACTTTCAGGTAATGTGGTGTACCTACACACTTGCAGCAAACTTTGAAGACTGAGAAATGACCAACTTATTGTGTTCTTAACATAACTTTTCAGTAAAGAACTTAAATTCATCACTTTCTCATTCTCTATTAAATATCGTAGAAAGCGATGACCAGCCTCTTGGTTTTGACTTGTGCTCAAGTAACTAAAAAAAGTTAAAATTTTTAAGAGATAGGAAAATATTTAAAAAGCAGAAAGAAGGGAATACGAAAATAACTGTAAATCCTACTGAATTCTAAGTTCAAAAAATTCTTACCTTGTAGTGGTATCTAAGATTTCTCCCCAGAATAAGGCATTATTGCTAGGTTCTTTAAAGCCTAGGTGCTGTTCAACGTCTACAAGTGCAATTCCTAATTCACACAAACTGTCTATAATCTTCGAATCGTTACTGCACTGCATAAGTAACGAAGAAACAGTTTTTAAAAACAATGTGAACTCCTCTACCTTTAATGTCGTAGGATATTGCTTGAAAAGTCTTGCAAAAATTTTTAGTAATGGCCATACACGCTCTGGAGTACAGCCTGTAATCATATTAATCAGCTTTCCATTTTCGCTTGAGATGCGCCTTCTTTTCGCAGTTTCTGTACTTTGGCTTTCAATCTGACTACATATTTTCTCTAAGGCAAGAGGATCTTGTACTATCTGTCTGAAAACTAAATAAAATTTCCAATACAATACTAAGTTAAGAATAATCACCTTGAGAATCACTTTTAAGAAAAAAAGCCATACCTTCACAACCAAGTTCAATAAAACTTTCGGATAAAACTGAAATGTTACTTTCTTGAATAACCATATTACATAAGTTGTGTAAAATGGTTTTCCAAACGCACGGATCAAGTGCATAAGCAACGTCATCACCTATGATTGCTCCCTTGGGATGATGAACTTGGACAAGAATTAGCAACAAGTTATATTTTTCCTCGCTTTTCTTTAAGTTAATGCAAACCGGTATTACAGTCTCTCCAAAAGAACACAGCAGTAAGCGACTCTCTGTAGCTATTTCTCGACAAACTGTATTTGCTAACTTAAGGGCGGAATCAATGAGTGCATCATTGGTTTTTATATCATCAAAGACTCCAACTAAGAAAAAGAGCAGTAAATAAAAGTTTTAAAAAATGCGGTCTAAAATCAGGAACACAAATAATTTAAAATTGCTAGTTTTCTAAGATAAGTTTTTTATAATTTCCTTTACCTAACATCGGTATTAGCTTTCTGGTTCGAAAAACCAAGTGTGATAAGGAACATCCATACTGTACAATTACTTGAATTGCATCCAAAACTTTATCCTTCTTAGTCGGTATAGATTGGTTTTGATAACAGCTGACACATGTCTTCAATAGCTCTTGCCATTGTTCTTGAGATAAATTATTTCGATAGACCGGAACAGCAATTATGTGAGTGGTCAAAACGGAAATATACGTAGCATGACTAAAACTTAATGCCTCAGAATTCAATACCTCCAAAACGAAAGACACCAGTTTAGAGCAGCTCAAGAGATTATTTGCATGCATTACAGTTTGAAGGAAAAGTTCTGAAGCTTTTTGTTTATGAGTTGTATATTTCTGTGCTGCAGTTCTATCGACTTCCTAGAATTAAATTTAAGTTTCATATTCATATTTCTAATCAAAGATATGTAAAGACAAATATAAATTCTATATTATTATCTTATGTACAAATAATAATAAAAATACATACACCAACTACTACGTTGTGCACGCCATGTAAAATATCATTCCATGACACACTATCGGGAACTTCGTTTTCACTATTACGTGTAATTTCAGCCAGCATACTTTTATTGCTGTAAAGAGTGAATAACTCTTGTGCAGCTAACTGTAAAATGTAGATAGATAAATATAAAAATAGTATTTTCTACTGCTACTGCTACAATTAAAGAATTTGTATGGAGAGAAAAAAGGGAAAGGAGTAATTTTTCAAATAAAAAATCCATTGAAGCATATTCCCGACTTTAAAAGACGTTTTTTACTTTTTAAACAGACTGTGCTACCTTATTTTCAGAAGAATATAAATTTAATAATAACTTCGAATAATTTTTAACATAATAAAACAGATAAAATCTTTCTATTTAAAATAATATAACATGAGGTTGTCATAGAATTTTGTAACAATTGTATTCCCTTTGTCTCCATTAGATAAGATTATTAAATACGTGTTATGTATTCAAATAAAAATAATATAGAATTTAAGAGACATAAATATGGACTTCTTTTTCTGTCATTCTCCAAAATTATGATATTCAAATTCAATTTAAAAATCAATTTGAATTCGAAATTTTAAACGTAAGACTAAAGATAAAATAAAAAATAAGGTAATAAATTTCAATATACCCTTCTTGCGGAAACCTTTTTGCAATTTGCACGTTCCAATATATCTCGAAGCTTTTTCGTTGACATTTTGATTAAATTGTATCAGAGTCTCCATTCGATTATTCTGTAATGAAATCAAATATTCACCTAAGAATAGAGACGAAATAAATGTAAGAATTTGTTCGAAATAATTTGAATTGGTACACTCCGAATTTTGTTATTATGTAAAAGGCAAAACCGGCAAAACAAACATTTTCGAATAAGGTTATGTGTATGCCGAGGACGCGGGAAAACCAGTGGTCCCAACTTGAGTCCCGTCCTCTACTGCGCATGCGTTGCACTCGGTATCTGATTGGTTGCTATTCGCGCGTAATTTGAAATGTATAATATTTTTTAGCATTTCAAATTGCGCGCGAATAGCAACCAATCAGGTATCGAATGCGACGCATGCGCAGTATCGAAAAATCAATAAAATGGCATATGAAAACGGACCCTTGACGACCTTGACCAAAAATTTATGCACGTCTCACACGACTGCAATTCACTACGTACTATGTACCAAAGATATACATATACACATTGCTTGCATGTGTGTACAAGAAGGCAAGCAAGTGTAGTTTCTAACCTATAAATTTTTGGTATATCCGTCTCACGTGTTTTTTCACCGCACTGTTTGCAAAGTTTTTGAGTAATAAAATATTGACAAAAATAATGTATTATAACAAACTTAAAACAGGAAATCGAAATATAGATAATAACATGGAAAGCAGTGACGATGAACAAAGTGATGATAGCGTGGATAGTCAACAAAACAATCATAAACGAATACGAAAAGAGTCATTAGACGAATCTTCATTGTTTAACGAAAATGTTTCACAGAAACCTGCTGTTTCCTCAAAGAAACAGCGTATACATTATAATGCTGAAGAAGAAGCTAGGTTTGATTCATTTAATTCATTTTATATTTAACAACCTGTTAAAACATATGCCGTTTCTCATTAATTGATATTAATAGGAGGATTTCTCATTTTTCCATTGTTTGTAATTATTATATATTTAATAAGAATCTTAATTTTCAAATGCAGGTTGGAAAGTATTACTTTCGGTGATGCATGTGATGTGGTGCAAAATCTTATGGGAGAAGAAAATTTGGAATCGTTAAAAAAAGAAACAATCTCTAGTGTGGCAACCGAATCCGATGGTAGCGACTCTGATAATAGCTATCACATTTCTGATTCAGACAATCAAGAAGAATATGATTCTGATATCAGTAATTCGAAAAAATTAAAAGGAAAAGCATGGGTAGACGAAGACGATGATACATATTCGTACGTATTTCAAAATATGATTTAATAATTTGATTTTGTATGTAATTTAATCTTTAATTCCTGTTTTTGTTGAATCTGTATCTAAAAATTGGAATTTATGTGTTTAGACTCGAAAAAGCTTTTAGCGCACAAAATCGAAAGCTTCCGGAGGGCCGACCTGAAAAAAAATACAATGAGTTATTACATAAAAAATTTTCGGACGTTTTTGGTACTCCTAAATGGGCTGATTTAAAAAAAGAGGAAGCTGCGGACTCCGACGAATCGGACAGTGAAATTTTAAAGGTAAGTACTCAATATTCATAAATCAGTTTGATACTGCAGGTGCAGCTTATAGAAGATTAATGATTTAAAATTTCGATATATAGCACAGCAGTCATAAAGTAGCACCAAAAACTAAAAAATTACGAAAAGGTATAATTGAGCTTAAAGCTCTCACAGACATTAATAGGAAAACTCACAATGAGGGGCCGTATGTCACAAACGTGCAGTTTCATCCTACTTCTACGGTCGGATTAGTTGCTGGATCTTCAGGAGTGTTATCTCTCTTTGAGGTATATTTAAAAGAGCATGAAGATATTTGTTGAACATTCCGCATTTCGTAACAAAATAAATGACAAACTTTATTCTACAGATAGATGGCAGAGAAAATAATAAGTTACATAGTGTGAAATTTCAAAAATTCCCTATTAGTACGGCTCGCTTTTTGAAAGAAGGAACAGAAATTGTTGCGGGTTCATTGAGTCATGCTCATTGTTTCACTTACGATTTAATGAGTGGAAACACTCGAAAAACAGCTTTGCCTCACGGGATAACTAACATGAAGGTTTGTATTAAAAGAAGTGTTTGAAACTAAGTCGAAAAGATATTAGGAGTTGGCTAACATTGAACTTTTTGCAGAAATTTCAAGTTTCTCCGGATGAAAAGTACATAGCAATCTGTGGAAGACTTGGTGAAATACATTTATTATCAAGTACTACAAAAGAACTAATTCATACTTTTAAAATGAACAAAAAATGTAATGCCCTCGCTTTTACTCCCGACAGTAATAAACTTATTACACATGGCGGTAAGTTGAATAAATATTAAAAGAATTAATAGTTTTCAGTTAGAAATATTCAGTTAGACGAAATTTTATAACGGTTTCAGATTGTACTGAGATGTATGTATGGGATATGAGAAGTCACTTATGCGTGCATCGACCAATCGACGATGGTTGTTTATCTGCTGCATCGATTGCGATTTCATCAAGCGGTCAGTTCCTAGCGACAGGAAGCAAACAAGGTGTTGTGAATGTTTACGACACGAACAGTGTTCTGCAAAAAGACAATCCAACGCCTTTGAAAATTCTATTAAATTTGGTTACGTCAATCGATAGTTTAAAGTTTAATCCGACATCTGAAATATTAGCTATTGCTTCTTCGAAGAAGGCAAATGCTTTTAAGTTAATGCATTTGCCATCTTTTACAGTGTTTGCTAACTTCCCAACGTTCCAAACAAAAATGTACAATCCTCTGGCCATAGATTTCTCACCTAGCAGTGGATTTCTAAGTGTTGCTAATAATAAGAATCATGCTTATTTGTATAGGCTAAAGCATTATGGAAATTATTGATTACTTGTTTACGTATTCAGTATGTTTTAATTCAATAATTATTGAAACATAATATTATTAATTTTGTACAGAATAGGATGTTAATTAAAAAAACACTGAAAATTATTTCTATGTATGTACTCATTACTTTTACCTATTTTGAGACTTTAATCTTGATTGATTTAAAGTAGAGAAAGCAATTTAATTTAATTTCCATTTGTTAAGTTTAAATTTGAACAAATTTGAATTTGCACGTCACGAATTAACGGCAGATGGCGACCATGTTCTACAAAACAGCTGATCCATTTAAGTACATATCTAGTCTATTGAAATAACTCAGGTCTTTGCTCATGTGTTGCTTAAAATATTAATAAAATTCCTAATAATTTTAGAAAATAATCGTAAAAAGTATAACATTATTAGAAAACAATATGTTCCTTTCCAGAGTGTCTCGGTTTTCGAGCATTATTCGAAATTTCGCTACAAAACCAGAAGAAATAGAAACTATCGTCAAGGTGAGCTAAATAAAATTATATTTTGCTAAGAAGCTGATTGCCGGTCAATTTTTAAGTCTACTGAAATTTGTGTTCCCATTACATTTACTTTTATTTGTATTCCGAATTAAATGATGCCTGCAACGTACCATCTGGACTTTCAAAATTTTTTAGAAACATACTTTTCATTCAAGAAAAATCACATCATTCTTTGAGATAAAAAAAATAACTATATATATATACCATGTGGAGATTTAACTACATATACTTATACAATGATATTTTGAATGAAAATAATTACACTTATAGACTATTAATCTTCTTATGAAAGAATACTTTAGATAAATTTTCGTAGTATATAATAATCATTTTAATATGTTTGCGAACTGTAAAAAAGCATGCAGTTTTATCTTAGAGTTTGGAAGTCAGTTTAAAAACATAATTTCCTTAGAGATTCATCTAAAGTATTTTATAACGAACTTTTTACATGCAATATACATATAATCCTGGAAACATGAAAAGAATTTAATCTAATTTTAAGAATCATGATTATATATTACAGAAAAGCAAAGTAGTGGTATTCATGAAAGGAGTGCCAGACGAGCCAAAATGTGGTTTTAGTAATGCTGTGGTACAAATTTTGCGCATGCACGGAGTTAATTACGATGCCCATGATGTTCTTCAAGACGAAGAACTTAGACAAGGTATCGCTAAAATAATTATAAACATAATTTATAAACATTTTTTAATTATTTTGGGAACAAATTCGTTTCATGCATTTTAAAATAATATTTGATGTTTTATTTGTTTCTGCAGGTATAAAGGATTTTTCTAGCTGGCCCACGATACCCCAAATATTTATAAATGGAGAATTTGTGGGAGGATGCGACATTCTGTTGCAAATGCATCAAAATGGAGAGTTGGTCGAGCAGTTAAAGAAAGTAGGAATTCATAGTGAACTTCTAAATAAGGATCCATTTGAAGGTAGCAAAGTGAAGGAGTAAAAAGCTGTAAAGGTACATTTTGTTTATTGTTTCGGTTTTATTGTAATAAAAGTATTGCTTATGTAACTGTATCTTTTATTAACTATTTACACTTATCCAGAAACTCTTCAATCACATGATACCTTTTCAAGTATATATTTTTTAAAATTTCTAAAAATTATCTCTTAAATTACATGCGGCATCTAATTAAAACATCTCTATTTTTAAATTATAGGATAGCATTATATGTTCATAAAAATATAAGTTTATAAAAATACATTGGTGATTAGTGCCATAAAAAATATCAAAAATAAAATTAGAAATCTTTTTTATAAAACACACTATAAAAAACCGAATCTTCTGTTCAAACTTTTGAATTAAAATGACCTAAAAATGACTATCTACGTTTTTCCGTTAAGTGAAGCGCAGAAAGTGTGGAAGGTACCGCTTCCAAAGATTTAAGTGATATACCTGCTGCTTTGAGGCCATGTGAAATACAATTAGCCTCATCTAGTCCATTTAAAATTCCAACAATTATACCAGCAGCTAGGCAATCTCCACAACCACTCACACTTAATAATTGACTAGATTTTTCATCAATTGGAAAAGGTGGATATAGATGAGATTGGATGATATCGTTTTCAATTAAACGACCTTTTTTATCGTAAAATGCCTCTTCTTTTGAGGCTTTTCGAACTACCTGTAAAAGTATTAATAATTTAATATGAACATACAATATATAATTATACAATACAATACAATCTTATACTTACCAGAACTCCAAGTGGTCCTAAAGTAGTAATTACAACTGGAATTTTTTCGGCTAAATGTTCAGCTGCTCGTCTAATCGTTTCGTAATTATTGAAATCTTCAAACTGTATTGGAATTTCAAAAAATCGTGCCATAGTTAGAAGTTCATTTTTGTTAGGAGAAACGAAATGTAAAACATTTTTCCATTGCGATTCAGCTTCAAATATTTTGAGCGCCTTATGGATATCGGTGGGTTCATACCAAACTGTGAATAAATCAACGTTACAGTCGTTGGATAATTTAAATTATTTATTCAGCTTTAAATCAATTAAGGGCGTGTGATACTTACTATTTTATTATTAATTCAGTTTCTAAAACTTTTTACCACAAATAGTGGATATTTTTCGCTGAAATTTTTAGGACTAGTATGTAAAGAACATGAAATCGTTTGAGAAATTTAATTACTAAAATTATAAGTATCACATACCGTTAATGAAGAAATTTTTAATCATTACAATTATTGTAAAATTTCAAATTTCCCTCAGAATACGACCATCTTGCGCATACGTCACTGTCTGTTAATGACAGTGACGTCATAGCTGAAACCTTTCTTTTTAACAAGCCTTGTAACTTGTTTGATACGAAATACATACATACATTTCTAATGCGTGTGTCAGTTGTGTGCCCCTT
Source organism: Synergus umbraculus (assembly GCA_900474325.1). NCBI lineage: Eukaryota > Metazoa > Arthropoda > Insecta > Hymenoptera > Cynipidae > Synergus > Synergus umbraculus. Next base: position 63,334 of record UCOK01014526.1, on the reverse strand, counting down.
CTACTGTAAATTACACGCGGTTGATAACATCAGTATAATCAGTATTATTGTTATATTGTCAGGTTATTGAAACAAATTGTTATTTCTTTTTACAATCCTAAACGTGCAATAAAAAGAAGTAATGGGGAAAACACGCACAGGAAAAATTGCGGTAGCTTGCACAGTGGTTGGTTTTATTTTGGTCTTGATTGCATTTACCACACCCAACTGGCTAGAAACAGACGGAAATTTAGACTCCGCCAAGTTCAGAAAAATTGGTAAGTGTGCTCATATTTTTCTCAATATTCATGAAGTAATTAGTGTAATGTTTTATTTTTAACCTCGCGTTTTAGTTAATTTATGTCGTCTTTTAGAAATCCGCATTTTAATGTTAGTATAAATATACACTGCAGTATAATTTATAGCTACTGTGAGCTTAATCCTTAATTATAGTCAATTATTTTTCATTTACTGGATGAGTGGATTGAAAAAGTCAGTTGAATTTACTTAAAAGTTAATTGCAGACACATGGGAAGAACAACTTTTGGCTTAATTTTCCCATTATAACATTTATTTACCAAGAATCTTGTAAATAAATCGCTAGGAGCAATGTAACCTATAAAACATAACTTGTAAAAATTCTACATTGCACCTGACGATTTTAAAAGATCAAATTCATTACGCTGTACAAATTCATTTTACAAATTTAAATAAAATTACAAAAAAAAGGAAATCTACATAATTTTTTTCACAATGCATTCTTTGTGTAAAAATACCAATATAGTGTCATACGTTTTATTTCAGGTCTATGGCAAGTATGCTTCCAAGATTTTCAAGACACTCAACATTTATACGACACAAGGATTACTGGCTGCTGGTGGGTCTTTGAAGAAGAATACTACATCTTACACGAAATCCTGCTAACAGACTTCTTCGTGGCCACTCAATTTATGTTTACACTATGCTTCACATTACTTTTGATTGGAGCTTTCTTGACAGCCATGTACACGTGCTGTTCTCGCCAGCACCAAAAATACCAGTTGCTACTTTGGACGAATGGAGCAATTTTGACTCTGTCTGGAATATTTGGTATCATAGCGGTATTGATCTTCGGTGGTCGTGGTCATTACCGAGACTGGATGCCAAACTGGCAGAATAATGATATTGGTTGGTCATTTGCTCTGGCAGTAATTGGCAGTTTTATTCTGCTGGCCGCAGGAATTCTTTTCCTAGTTGAGGGTCGAAGATATAGAAAAAGAGTTGAGAGAATCTTAAAAGATGATCAGAAAACGCATACCACAATTTAATTTGATTTCAAAGTCCCTTTAAAAAGTTATTTGAAAGTTTGCACAGTCTAAAAAATTCGACAAAATATCTATACGTTGATTTCGCGTGGATTTTCTGTTTCCTTTTGTAAGTAAACGATTAGTATGTTGCTGTCTGCACAAAAATAAAAGAGAACCTGTAAATCATTAGGGCTTGAGACCGTTTTAATTGATAAACTTCGTATATTCAAGCAACATTAAAAATTACAGGTTTTTGGTCCAGAGTATTTGTATAAAGTTGTGCAACGTAGTTCAAAAAATTTTCTAAGAGCTTCCATGAATTTCTTTGATGAGAGTAAGCTCGCTTTTAAAAAGAGATTTAATGGTTTCAAGCGTTGGAGCACAAGGAAAAGAGATTAAAGATCTGTTCAAACTGCGTGTTTGAAAAATATCTTATACACATACATATCAAGTATTAAGATATAAATATTATTGATTCAATTTTAAACGAGAGACAATTCAATAAAGGGAATGATGGTTTTTGAAACTGAAAGTTTGACTAATTTATAAATATGTAGTATGTATGTAGTGACTTACTGATATTTTATTAGTGACCATAATAATGAATTAGCAAAGAGGTTTAATTATTGATGCAATATTGATACTCAAATTATAAGTGCAAGAAAGTAAAGCAATGATTCAATCAATAATTTTTCAAACAACACTAAAGATAAATTTTTAAGGTACATTGTACTCAATACATTATTCAGACAGTTGTGAGTCGAAATTAATTTTCTAGTGCTGCTTTAATTACTTTTTCTAATATTAGAATGACTGTTATGAATGAAATCCGTCCTTAGCCGTCCAATTTAGGTAATATAAATTATATCATAGTAAACGTACGCGCATATATTCATAGCGAGAGCAATTGTAAATATAATTAAGAATAAGCAAAGTGCCTTTTGAGTATTGAAGATTATTGTATTTTATGAAATGAAATGTTAACTTGTATACTCCGTAATATTAATGTTTTGTTTACACTTTTTGTATCGGACATATTAGAAAACCTAATAAAGGTGTTTATTTAATCCAATTTATATAATTTCTTGCTGAATTTATTCAATTTTGCATGTTCCAAAAAATCCGAGTTGATTTCTCTTTAGTTTACTCATCTGTTCACTTTTGTTTAGCTAAAAATTTGGTATTCAGTGAATTCGAGCGGTGATAAAAATAAGATTTCATAATGTCCGAATTTCACTTGACGAATATGGTAATTTACCTCATTGTCAGATGTATTCTTCTCCATAATATAATATTAGTCATGCATATTACTCAGCGTAGTGAGCATACGTATACGTTTACAGAGAATAGATTAATTATGTCTTAAAGCAAGCTGCAAAAAACAAGAGTGTACTTTACTTTCGTGAAGGTTCTTAGGCTTGTCTCTCGACAGTTTCAAGAATGATTCAACACGTGGTTACAATATGACAACATTCTTTCTTTCATTTGCATGTACTATATGTTCATGTAGTTTGTTACATAAGAAATATACTTTTTCTATGAACTGTTTTCTTTAAATATTATTGCCAAAATTTTCGATATTGAATTTATGGTTGTGAAAAGTGGTAGCAATATTTTTTTAGTTCTGTCTATACTACATATCTGAAGTGTAATTGGCATCTATCGTATATGACAGAATGTTCGATTCATCTTTTCGCTAATGATGAATCATGATTCGTAATATACCCGGTATTAAGCATTAACTTTTTGATCTTTAACTCGACTTTGTGATTTTTTTAGAATTTTTTCCACAGGTGGATTTAGGGATTCCTACGGAAATTCTTACTACCACTATAATGTTTGGGATTATTAAAGAAGAATTTTCCACGTCTTAAAATTTGAAGTTATAACGGTTTTTTAAATATTAAATTAAAAATTTGAGGATGTTGAAAAATTTTTAAGCAAGTTTTTGTATTGTACTCAACCAAACCCACACTTAACAAGTATATTCAATTTTTTTGTAGCATTGTGTAATGTATGTATCTGCATAAATTCCTTTAAAATTTAAGGCTTTAATCTTATGGCCTATTCCGCAAAAAAAAATTTTCCACGGTATTCAATTCGGAGTAGGTATTGTATTATTGTGTCATAACGAACAATGATCGGCTTGTTTGTATTTGTAAGCAAGCGACCCTGTAAAAGCAGGTAAAACGTAAAATGCACATAGCATACGATTAGTTAGGTTGGCTTACTAATTGTTTATAAAATACTGACTCCTCTACAATGATTTGCAGTCTTAAATTAAAACAAGATTAATTCTTCACATTATAATTTTTAGAAAATATTCAAAAAATAAGGTTTAAAATGATTTAAAAACAGTAAAAAAAATTCAGTTGGGTTTAAAAAATCCCGGGGAGTCACATGAATTCACAGACATAGCTATCATATAGTTACACACTTTCAAGAAGGTAGAGTTGGCAGAGAGGGAACACGTACACACTGACATAAGGCGTGGCAAGTGACAGTGTGTGACCAAGTTTTATTCAGTATTGGTCTGGTATAGGTAACTTTGTAACGTACTGCAACGTATAGCTCCTTGAGTTTGAGTGTATGTATCAGTAGTATACTACATGGCCGCTTCATGACAACATCGCCACCTGGGTGTGGTTAACGTGGGATCTTTCATATTCCTAGTGGCCTAGTGCTCTTAGTCTCCCTTCAGATTTTCAGCTAGATCTTTGTATTAAATTTCTCCAAGTTTGGTCTTTATCAAGAAATTCGCAATGAAGAAAAGAAGTTTATCCGGAAACTTCGGTATCTGCGTTTTCATTGCAGCTTTCGTATGTGTTTGTGTTTCATTTGGGACACCTGCGTGGCTAACCAGCGACTACAGAATTACAGGAGCACAACTTCAACAATTAGGACTCTGGAGGCATTGTTTTAGATCTCTTCCTGATCCAGTACAAGCCGATGCTCCAACAAGATATTTCGTGGGTTGTAGATGGGTCTATGATCCATTTACTCGTGGCTACAGTCAAATTCGAGGCTTTCTTCTACCTCGTAAGTTTACCTGTTATATGAATGACTATTCCCAATTTAAAATTTAGTTTCAAAGATATTTTTCTAATTCTGCATTTGATTAACTTATTATTTATGGACCAAATACAACTAGACTTCATCTAGTTGTCATTCTGATACTTCGGAATACTACTCTTTTTGAAATAATCACTTATAGTACAGTCAATATTCACATATAAAGTGTCTTCGAAACATAATAAATGCGTGGTCGACGTCTAAAGGTATTCTTCATCTACCAAATTAACAATATTTATTATATTGACACTGTTGTTTTTTGTTACAGCATTCATGATTGCAACCCAAGTATTCTTCACAATTTGCTTTATATCATGCTTAATAGCATTTGGTCTCATACTGCTTTTTGGATTATGTTGCGATCCAGAGCAGAGACGTTATGTGGAGTTAATCTCATTAATTGGACTTCTGTTACTGTTTGGCGGAGTATGTGGAGTTTTGGCAGTGATCATTTTCGGTTGTCTTGGAAATACTGATGGCTGGATGCCTGGACATGAGACCAACTACTTGGGATGGTCTTTTGTCTTAGCGTCAATTGGCTCTGTATTAGTTTTAATAGCCAGTCTGCTCTTCCTTGTTGAAGCGAATGTACAGCGTAAAAAACGCAATTACGTGAAAGAATCTCAAACGCGATTTCAATTGGAATCACGAACCTGATTTTGTATAATTTTGTGAAAAAGATATTTGATGAGTGCCTTCTTTACACAGGACTTCTGTTGCATATCGCGCTGTATCTATTGTATAAATTTAGAATCTCGGTTACGAATACCGTCCATCGTCAGTCTATTAATTAGATTTTAAGAGATACGCCTTGAAAAATATGTAATTATTTAATAGTTATTCATAGCTTTAAGTAACCGAAAAACTCAAACCCCTATACAGTATTTCTGCGTCAAACTTACTTATCGAATTAAGTAACAGAAATGAAAATTTTTAATTTTTGAATGCACAAGACTGATTCTTACAAAGAATCTCTATTTTGATTGAAACACTACTGAAAAAGGATCTAAAAAGTTACCTAAACAACGGACTCAATACTCTTCAATGGATCAAAAATCATCATTTTTACTCCGATCCTTTTTCAATGTGAAACTTCAATATATACTTTAGATTTAAGATTAGTTTCAAAATGCCAAGCATTTTTTAAAACTTTTTTATATTATATTTACTTCAATTTATACAAACTAGAATCTATTTTTTGAAATTTCTTTAAAATCTCCTAAAATATGTAACTTAAAATCTCTTGAGAATATGGCTTCATAGTTTTCGAGATTGCGAGAATCTGTTTTCGACATATTCACAATTCTTTTTTATGACAGAATATCAAAATATTTAACGATTCATAAGTTTGAGTTGTATAGTTATTACAACATAGTTTTGCTGAACAAAAGATGTTAGGAATTTTTCCTGTATTCTATGCAATTGTATTTTATAGAAAGTATTTTTGTATCTTAGTTTGCAATGTTATGAATACTAAGAAAGTTCGATGATGCATGTTAATTTAATGATTTACTTATCAGTTATCACGAAGTAACTAAAGTGGTATCTAGATGTAACTGCAAAAACGCAAATAGATATTAACTTTTTTTAAAATTTAAATAATATACGTTTCCGTCCATATGTACAAAACTCTATGAGAGAATTAATGTATCTTTGATTTCTTTTTCTTTATTATGTGACAACTTTTTTGAATAAAAACTTGTATATCAAATTTACTTGATGATTATAATAACCTAGGGTTTCTTCTAACGAGAAAAACAATGTTTTTATACTTGATCTCGTTTTTCATGGACTCTAATTGTCTTATAATACACGTTAGTGTCAAACTTTTTTACAAGAATACAACTACCTAATCCTTGAAAACCACATTTGATTATAAATTAGGATAATTTTATTTATATACCACGTACACAATAAAAAATGTCCTACTTAACTTGACATTGTTCTAACAGTGGAATTGTGAGAACAAATTTCAAGGATTTTAGATGTCACTTTCTCTGACTTGCTCTATCCACATTTATTCTATCTATTACATATCCATTATCCATAATCTATATTACCTTGACTTTCCGTACATCTAATTTCAAATTATTTTATGTGATGTTTAAAGTTATATTGGATAGATTTGTCTGTGATTTCTCAAAAAAGTTCCTGGGCTCATTTTAAGCTGAATTTTAATAGCTTTTGGCTTACTTAAAAGAAAAAGTGTAATCCATAGTGTTATCTTTGATCTATGTAATTAAATTTAAGAGAACTTAAACGATAATCAAAAAACATGTGAACCTACAATTCTGACTAGCACCATTTTTAGTAACAATCATTTACAATCTCAAATTACATAAAACAAGATTGTTTCTTTGAGTTAGAAGTTTTTGAAAATATCCACTTGCAGTTATATTACCGCGATAACATTACATACGTTATCATACGTTATATTACTAATACAGTTTCTCGGGAGCCACATGAATTCACAGACATAGCTATCATAGTCACACACTTTCAAGCAAGGTACAAATGGCAGCAGAGAGGGCACGGAACGGAACAACACTAACAAGTACCAACTACACCGACACAAGGCGTGGCAAGTGACAAGTGTGTGACGAATGCTGAAAGATTGTATTATAAAAACGACAAGACTTCATTAATTAATTTTGTTAATTATTTAATACGAAAATGTCAGTCGAAAAGATTGAATATCACAGGGCTTCAAGTACGTTTCCTAAATATGAAGAATATCTCATAATTTCAATGTTAGAGTTAAGTCAAGTTAACCTAAATTTGTATTTTCTATAATGTTTTTGTTAATATAGATGCAGTGGTTTTCGGAGGAATTATTACATTCTTAGCGGGACTGCTGCTAGTTATGTCCTTTTCAAGGTAAAATTATTAGCTCTTTTTTTCTATAAAAAAATAAAAAATAAACTGCAGTTTACCATTTTCTACCAACGATCATTTCATAATTTATGTTTCACTGCATGGAGTCAAGAAATTTGTACTGTGAATTAGTTTTAGCTATGTTTTGATTCCTCATTTCTAAATAAAGACACAATTTGAAACATTGTCTTAAATTGTAAAACTTTACTAAAAACTATATCGATTGACTCAAAAACTTTTTGGTAATATCTTTTTTATCTCCTGTTCCTATTATAAACATTGTAACATTTTCATTCTTTTAATTTGATTTCAGCCCATACTGGATAGAATCTTACCGCGATTCGTTCAGTAATTTTAAACACGCTGGATTATGGGAATTTTGTTTCGAGCATTTCCGATTTCCCAACTACCAATTTGACAAGGTATTTGATGGATGCAATCATATTTTTTCACAAGAATATTATGTTCTTCGAGAATGGCTAGTGCCTGCCTGGCTCATGGTAGTACAAGCCTGTGTGACGATTTCGTTACTCGTTTCTTTCTTTGGGCAAATATTAATCGGAATGGTTATGATCCGATATCCACTAAGATTTGTTTTACGATACGAGTGGTTACTCTCTGGAATTGCCTGCGTGTGTAACATAATTTGTGGTAGGTGGCTTTCAGTTTATTTTTAAATGTAAATGATAAAATGTTCAATATTTTATCTGAAAATACTGCACAACTTTAAATAAAAAAATGTTTAAACTCGTTATATTAATATTAATAATAATTTTCAGCTGTTCTGATGTTCTTGGCAATTGTGGTATACGGATCATCGTGCTGGAAACGAGAATGGTTATTGTATCCGAATTATAACCATTTGTCGTGGACTTTTGCGCTGGCAGTGTTTTGCTCTTTTTTCCACGCAATGGGGGCTTTCTTTTATTATCTAGATGCTCGCTCTGGTTATAAAGTACGTAAGGAATCTCGTAATTTAGTCATGCAAATGCAACCAAATCCCCAAAGTCAGCACGGCTTACATCGTAGCGGTTACATATAATTTAAACACTTTTTTTTATTTTTTTTTAAATATGCTACTATTTTATCGTATACTCATCATTTGAGATCTGAGGAATGTATGAAACACTTTCGTGTGAAATTTAATTTGCAGCTTAGGAACAATTTAGTATTAAACGCAAGTACAATGGTATTCCGTCCAATTTTATGCAAGCTTCATTGCATATCATGTTTACTATTTAGGAAATTTTATATCAAACTCGTCTTGGTAATTTGCTTGTTATATGGAACATTATTTTTATACCGCGTTCCGTGATAAGAGTGAAAATATTTATATACGCAGAATAAATTTAAAAGTCAAGTGACCAATGTATTTTTAAAATAATGCATGGACGAGACTCTTTAATGTATTAGTTTAAAATAAGGTCAATTATTTTTAGTTCATACCTGGTATGAACTATATTAGGTAATTAAGTATAAAAAAATCAAAACGTATTTTTTCCAGTCTAATACGTCCTGATAGCACCTAAGCATTTATATGTTTTGCCTCAAGATAATCCTAAATTCTAGGCGAAGTGCAGAAAATACATTCCTTTGCAGGAAAATAAGCTTTTACATTAATTTTTAGCTTCAGTAGTTAATTAAAATGTGAATCAACCGAACTCTGTACATATATTTTTTTACTGATATGAAAAAACACAATTTTTGTTTCAAACATGTAGAATACTGCGTTACGAGCTTTGTAATTTATAAAAATAAAATTGAATCTTTGATTTAAGCGTGTCTTATTTTTATTAGGGAAATACTGTCGTATGCCTACTTACTTGTTCCCTAGTAGTTCTCATTAGTATTTTTTTAACAAGTTTATTGTACTTACCTGGTTTTCCTAAATTCGCTGCGACATTCAGAACCGTTCGTATAGTCTCTATAGGCGGATTGCCATCTAGGACGATAAGATCCGCTTTTTCCAAAGTAGATAGATGCTTCTTTATCAATGAACAGGTAATCTCTGAAAATATTTCCATCTCCCCAATTCCGAAGCAGCACTCGCCTTTATTGTCCAGTATCGCTGTGTATCTAGAAATTTAGAGCAATATGTCAAGTGAAATTCATTTAAAAGCCAATTATTATTTAATAGTTAAAATTTAATTTAATTATTTTATTAAATTAAATTCATTATTTTGGTTCAAATTAAAAAAATTAAGAACTAAGAAATTACAATATCCAAATACCTTGCTGTACGTTTATTGGGTAAAACATCTAGTGAGTCAGCTCCTCCTTTAAGGCTTTTCATTACTATTTTACCTGCATCATCATTTCCAACGACTGAAATAAATTTCGTACCATCCAAACCGAGATTTATCAGGGCAGAAGCCACATTTCTACCAACTCCGCCGCAAGCTTCTCGACTTTGTCCTTTATGTGTACTTCCATTAAACTGAAACAAAAACACAACTTAATACCATGTAATAAGGCTGGGTCTTTTTTTAATTTTTTTTTTCTAAACAATGATAACAAGATAGATTTCAAAAACTAGAGAAAAACATATGTTTAAAAATTAGTAAGTAAATTTCTGTCAAAAGGTTTGGCTTTAAATATATTATTAAAAGATCTTTAATATAAAAATTAATGTCTACAATTTTCCAACTCTTTTTAACGTCGTTTGAATACGTAGAGGGGACGCGACCTATGAAAAATTAACCACATATTCTATAAATAATGGTTCTGATCACAACACGAGATCTCAAAAATAAATAAAGGAACTGAATTCAATTAACGATGCTGATCATTTAGAATACTAGATTAAATGAAAATTGACAAAATTAGTATTATTATTAAAAGCGTTATAATCACGGAAATGATATCTCTAGAGCAGAATATCTTTGGCACAATTCAACTTAGCTGTAGTAATATAATTAATCAAAATCTAAACTGTAACTTGTGATTAATAATGCATTGGAATGGATAGGGGAAACGAGTCCATACCGAAATATAAGAGAAAATCTTTTAAGGTAAAAATACTGTAGTAATTTTTCACAAGATACATTATACCTAAGAAAATTCCTAGAAAAATGCTAATTCCCGAATAAAAATAATATTGTGCTTAATTAATTACCTTAAATAAAATAAATAAAGAAAAAATAAAAGGTACAAATTTACTGATATAACTAAAGTAATATAAAGTAGGTGATACATATATAGATAGATATAAGCACTAAAGGAGCTTTCTATCTGACCCCAGACAGGAGGGTCAAATAATGGAACTCCCTTTTTTATTACATCTCTTAGAATATAAAATATTTACTGAAAAGAATACATGCGTTTCTATTGATTCATAGGTAGGATAAATGAACACCTTTGTTCGTTTTATTTGCACTTTAGGAATTCTATTTCTGAGTTTTGCATATTACCATTTAAATGTAAGAATTGAAGGAAATTGAAAGAATAACAAATTATTATTTCTAATTATTAAATCACTAAAAAATAAATTCAAGTCACTGTTCAAAATGACTTTTTGAAACTGAAAAAAAATCTCATTCTAAGTAGCGACCCAGGATTATTTTTCAACCCACAGTTAAAAAATTTTCGACGTCTACCAGATTAAATAAAACTGTTTGTCTTTGAACCCGAGGCAAGATTTTTTTCACTGCTCTTATCTTGCCTTTAAATTCTATTGCGCAAGCTCATGGACGTTAGTTTAGCTGCCTAACATCAGGCGCTAGCGCCGTGTGATGTCAGTCCGGTTGCCTACCTCAGGCGATAATAACGCACCCCCTTAGAAAGCTCGCTTGACCATTCCGATCATTCGCACATCTTCCATCATATTGTGTCTTCCGTCTTTTCCCCTTCGGATAGATATTACTGCTAAATAGAGAAAATATCATTCCTCAATCGTGTCAACTTGCAAAAAAAGACCCAGTAGTATATATAGTCTAACAGTGTTCAATTGTTAAAGTGACGATATGCCGCCGCTTCTCAAACGGATATTACTATTGAATCTAACGATTCTAGGACTTGTGTAGGAGTAGTAATATAGCAATATTTCACATTTGAATCATGTACAAAAAACTGACATGAGCAGCGAAGATCGATTAGATCTCCGCGACAGGATTTCGAGCAGAAATGATCGACATAACGTGACCAAAAGTTTCCCGATGATCAGTTCTGATCGCGGCTGTGTCAGTGTCTCGAATCGGAAGTACTATAATCATTGACGTTTCGACCGAAGATGACAAGGTGTAAGCCTGGTTGATGCTGCAGCGCGTGTAACTGAGCGTTCAAGGTTAGTATATCGAATATAAGTTGGAGACCCTCTGCAGACCCTTTGCCTTCTGTTCCTATCACTAGAAAAGACGAAAGAAAGTTGTTAAAAAAATTGATCTGATTTCTTTATCAAGTAGAAACAAATACAAAGGCGCTCTCAAGAGAATGCAGTGTCAATCGATTATTTCAAATATTTGCATTACTGTCGAGGTTTTGATGAACAAACTCAGGGATTTCTAATTTTTTTATTATTCTTTTCTGTTTTTTGGTGATATCAAAGAGATCTAGGCTTTGTTTTAATATAAGGACTCAGAACCTCGCGTGTTTCAACAAAGAGTTTCTGTTTGATGACAAAGAAGTATGAGACTAATTGTCAAATGTCACGAGCGGCGAACCGTATCTTGACAGACTTGAGCGCTTGAGCTAAGTTAAGTCTTCGACAATGGGGAAATGAGGCGCAGGAAACTGACGATAAATTCCTACGAGAAGGTCGGATAGAGGATTGCATAACGCTGCCCTCTCCCACGTTTTCCCCTCGTCACTGACCAAATAACTCAACCCCTTTCCCTTCTATGTTCGTACCACGACCCACTCTATAAACATTAACATATTTCACAAAAAACTGTTTTTCATTTCTCCGCGATCTTCTCTTGATCTCTTGATTTGTTTTTAAATTTTGCACTACATAACAGCTAATTTGCTAAATTCGTAAATCCCTTTAACATTTGTCATCCATTTATTTGAAAAAAAATTTCCGTAACAAGTTAAGATATTACTCGCAAAAAATTGTTTTAAGTTTTACTGAAATTTCCAGTCGTGAAAATAACCTAAGGTGAAGGTCCCTTACGGTAACCAACATTCTGTGAAAAACTATATACTTTCTTTGGATATTTTTCTGCCTTAAAACTTTCTTATAATTCTAGCAGATAGAAAGTTTTCATTTAGCAAAAAACAAACCTGTTGTAAAACTAAGCATGACTTGAACTGTTTTGTCTTTTCTTAACACATTATTTTGTTTCGTTTTGTTATTCATTGCTCCATATAACAACACTTGGATGTGTCCCAAGAGATCTTATACATATATCCTGGGAGTACTGAAGTGAGAGCCTTTGTAGGACTTGTCTCGATCGCGTAAACTCAAATAATTTTGCAATTTTAAATAATTTTTATTTTATCGAAATTTGTATGATCGAATAGCAATTATCTATAAATGTTATTTATTATAATTTTTAAACTTCAGAATTATTATTTGGCTTAATTTTTATTCTTTTTTTGAATTACTTTTTCATATAATTCTCATTTCTTAGGGCAAAAAAAAAACGAATCGAAGAAATGAGATTGATGTGAAATAGTAATTTGAATAAATACAAATTTCGGTAAAATTAAAATGATGTAGAATAGAATTTGAGGAATATTAATGCGGCCTGAATTATCCATTTACTATAAAAAAAAAAGTAATACATAATATTATTTGAAATTCCGTGCAATACATATATCCCTTAAAATCTCTTGTATTATGTCCAGATTTTGTTTAAATTTCTAAGCACTGATGGCAAATCTAGAGAATAATACTTGTTTTTACATTAATTAAATAAAATTTTAATATTTTACCCAATTTACCATCAGTTTAAGAATCTGAATGTGACTAGCTGAAGACAAGTTAAATGTTTATTGCATCTACACCCTAGATTCAGGTCAATCGTGGTGCAAATGTACCTACACCAGAAATGAACGAAACTCCAATTTCCGGTTTATACGATGGAATATAGAATATGTAGGTAATATAAAGTACAGGCAATGTTGTAAGTATAATACATTGCAGTTGAGATAGAAACCCATCAAAAATTGAAGTGCAATTTGGTGTACAATTTTTATCCGAACCATTTCAAAAATTTCATTACGAAGTAACTAAGAGTTGAAACCTGTTCAAGCTCTGGCTTGAAATAAATAGGCCAATTTATTTTTACATTAATCGTAATGCATTATTAAATAAACATTTATTATTAATTTAACAGATGTGATACGGATAACTTTTGGATGTGGATTGTCGAGTCATTAGTAACAAGTGAGAGAATTAGGGTGAGTAAACGTAGGGGTGGGTTAGCTGCTGTTGATTGAAGTATATTAAAGTGATTACAAGAGTAGATAGAATAAAGTGATTATAAGTGTAGGCAACACAAGAAACACGAAACTCTTTTAATTTTAAGAGAGAAAAAATGTTAATCTACGCCTCGCAGACCCTATGGGATAATGAGTCCCCCTTTTCATTAATTAATTAAGAACAAATTAGTAATTTATGCTTGAGGCGCTATAATTATTAAGAGCTTTAACTTTCCCATAAAACTCTTTTACTTTCCAGGTAGTTACATTGATGCAATGATTTTTAAAGAAAATTCCCTAACTTGAACCACGTTAGACTTGGCAAGAATCCAGACTAAAGCCCAGATTAAAAGCTTTCCACAGAAAAAAACGGAGGGACAAATGACTTTTAAGGTTTCCACAGTTAATATAAGAGGAAATAAAAAGCTTTCCCAGGGTGTTAATTAGACAGCTACTTAAACATTTTCCGAGGCTAGAGAGTCGTGAGATTTTATGATCTAGCTACAAGGTTAGAGGTAAATGAGAAAGTTTCTTTTTGCAGCCCTCACAATTGGAAAGAGAGCTTAATTAAATGTATGCTAAATTGACTGTCTTCTATAATTGTGGAAACAGGACAAGTGTGTAATTGCATTATTTTCAGTGTTTTATACACGAGAGTTGTAAAGAGTAAAAGAGACGAGAGTCGCATGGGCAAACGCGCAGAGCTTGAACGATCGATGGGCCCTTGAGTTTCTTCCGTGTTTCACAACACTTATGTACCACACTATTCACCCTTACACCACCCACCGATTCTCATAGGGATCATCCGCATAAGTGTTATTCAACCTCATAAAGTCAACGGTCACTTTACAGAGTCTAATCTTAACAGCTTTAGCGAATTTAAATCGAACCACTATATCCATATAATCTACTTGCTTGATGTGCAGAAGATGTGACTAGGAATGGTTCAATCGATATTATAATTGCCTGTCACCTACCAAAACTATCTAGAGAATATATAGATTAATATGTACTATATATACAACATTTTTGCCTGTCTATTCTGTTACCACATTCTATAACACCTCCTACACGATTTACCCCCACGTTTAAGAGTTATTTACTCATTCATTTATTACTTTCTGTTAGGAGAAACGTCTATATACCTCTCGCATTTATATATAAATAGTCTTAAATTAGATTTTTCCACTCAATTGTGTTTTTACAACCCCCAGATTCCAAAAAAAAAATTTCCAAGAATTTCAAAAGATTTCAGGAGTTTTTAAGTGATCGCAAAGGATTTCATAAGATTTCACAGGATTTTAAGGGTCTTTAACAAATTTCAGAGGATTTCAAGAAATTTAAAAGATTTTAGAGAATTCAAAACCACTTTTTATATTTTAAAATTATTTGACAATCTTGAAAATCTTTTGAATTAAAAATTTTTTAAATTAATATTTTTTTTAATTCTTTGAAATTTTGAAATTCTTCTTCTAAGCAATAGGTGAAGAGACAATAAGACCAGATTTCGAGATTGCGCGAGAGTCAATTTTAGATATAATCGCAACCTCTTTTTTTAATTATGATGATAGGATTGTTTACACAATACACATGCTATTTTCACTCCCTTTCCACTTGAAATTATACCTATGCATAAATGCACATGAATAGAATTTATCGTTTTAATCGTCCTTGATAAGAGTCGTATAACTACATAAAGCAAAAATCGATGATACTGATATTCTTATCCTTAATCATAATAACAGCTTTTAATGTTTTAGTTTGCATTAAAAGTTGTTAAATGCATGGTTTGCATTTAATGACTAATATTTTATTAGGATAATCTTTGTTATGATGTACAGAAGTTATTTAGAGTGTAAAATGTAAAAATGGGAAGAAGTTTGATTTTAAAAAATGTTGTTTATATCAACATCCTCATTCGAACTTATTCAAAGGAATATTTCTGTTTGCCACTGTGATGAAGCAATTTTCTGAATATTGATTTATGATTGGATCGACAGATTCATTGCTGCCACAATTGGCCTTTGGACTCGTGCCATTCAATTCGAAACTTAAGCTGAGATTAACTAACAAGAGATTGACAATTCTTGAACTGACATGCGTGACAAGATATAATGGAAAATAGGGGAAATACTTTCTAGACGCCGTAATTCAACTAACTTTAATTAAAATTTTTAGAGTGCTTTTGAAATTTAATATTTATTTTCCACTACATATCTTACTTTCATTAATTGTTAAAAAATTTTGATTTGAACTAAAAAATGATTCATCTGATATCTAAAATATGTTAACACCTAAATTATTGATCGGATTTCATTTATCTTGAATATAGAATGCCAATCCCAAGATGAAGAAAACTGATAGGCGTTGCGTGATTTGAAACTGACAAACGATACTTGCGTCGCGTGTAATTTATCACCTAAATCCGTATAAAAGACGCAATTTAGTTTTGGTTGTTTTTGCCATCAACCAGTTGACACACGATTTTTAAAACACTATCTCTACCACAAATAAATTATATTTGACATAAATTACAAAAGATAAACATGTTTTTAAATTGCATTTTATCTAATTGAATATCACTATTCACTACGTATGAGTGAACAAGCTTTTATTACAATAGTGAAGGTAAAATTGGCTTATGTTATAGCTCTATCAATAGGCTTGACGTAGCTCACGGAAGTCATAGAAAGCGCGAAGCCATTACTTTCGTATTTATTAGATCCTATGGAAGGAGCTAAAGCTTTTTCAAAAACAACAGAATGCACTATTTTAAAGCAGAACCATTATATTTTAGAGAGATGGCTGACTGGTTGGTATAAAATCTCAACCATAAAGAGTGAAGATACGATTGAAGGAATTAGGAACGTAAACTATGTCAAACATAATTATTGAAAGGGTGGACTATTATTTTAATCCAAAACCTCATTCACGATACATTAAAATACTAACAGAAAATTACCCGACGTTGTCTGGGATTTTAAGAGATTCTAAATGACTAAGTATTTTCAAGAGATTTATTTCAAACTATGTCAAGTCGAAAATTTATTCAAAAATTATCAAAAAAGTATTATGTAATAAATGGATGATCCCTTAGATTTAAAGAAGCTAACCAGAGTCAAATTTTACTCTTATTCTTATGATAGCATTAAAGCTCTCCCGATCAATAAAATACGAACCCTAATCAGCGCAAGTACGATAAAGATATTTATTCAGAATAAACAGAAAATTTAATTGTTTGATGACCCATACCCTTATTCCAAAAAGCTTTTAGCAAATTTTTAAAACAAATTTAAACCCCTAAAAGTTTTTTGAAACGAGACCTTGAAACTTGGATTCGCACCGGACCTTTTAAAATTATTAGGTCTAGTGCGAACCGAACCTTTTATAATTTAGTGGTTTCGATCTCTGTAAAATTCAGGATGGAACCCCACCTTGTTTTTTTATTTCTTTTCGCTCTTTTCATTGCGAAACTTTCTGCTATATTAACGCACCTAAATCTTCCTTTTATAAATCCTTAGAACACCTTCAAATAACCTTGGTAGATCCGAACCCCAAACCCATTATTACATTATTTTCAAGCCTTCAGAATGTAAATCTTCTACTTCTAATTATCGTGAAAACCCTCACGATTAATAAATTAAATATATAATATAAACAAATTGCTTAGAAATTTAGACAAAAAAAAGAAGATAACAAAAATACACTCAACAAAAAGTACACCAGATTTCAAGAGTGACTATCCCCTCGGGTGGAATGTAATTGGTTGCAAAAACAATAGTTTCGCGGACGTCGGAAAATCAACGTAGAGGGCTGTTGTTTCTAAGGACCCGCGGGATCGAATAAATCAGATATTGTATTTGTCTGAGAGTCTGAGGAAATTGGAGTCTCGAGGTATGGCATGTTCTCGCGCAAAAGTATGCTTACGAAGTTATTAGAACGCGTAAAAATCTGAGACAAAAAGTGACTTAATATATTAGACTTTTCTAAAAAGCACAATGAAGAAACCATAGCAATTTTATAAACTCTTCTAAAGCATTGCCAACTTTTTCTGTTACAGTGTATAATGGCACTGAGACCTTCAACCAGAAAAGCGAAATTTCTTCAACACCTCGTGTAACACCAGTGTGAACCAAAGTTCAAAACTATATCCGCAGAAAAGAGTGCTTAAGGGAGTTTTGATAGTATGACGGTGATGCTGCTGCAACGCTTCGCCACCCCCCAATTGACACATAGCCAAAAGACAACCAACCATAATAACAGTGAGCCGCCATTTGTTTTTTTGTTGGAGATTGAGGAACACAGTAACAACGGCTCTAACAACATTAACAATAATAACAACAACAACAACATCAACAACATTAACAACAACAATTCTAGCTACAATAATAACATCAATTCAGGAAACTACGGATGCAGTTATATTACCAATAACACAAATAATAACACTAACATCGGAAAGTTTATCTCGACAAGCCGCAGCAACGTTACCATTGGTGGCGTATCAGCGGCAAAGTCGCTTAGCCGTCTTGGGACCCAGGGTGTCGCGATGCGATATTATCGCCTCTGGATATATGCCTGTAATATAGTCTTGCTGGGCAGTGCATTTGGCTTTGCCGCGGCTGTATCGCGAACACTTCTCTTTTCGGGAGATCCTCGACGTTATTTAGTACCAGGCGTACCACGAGCATTTGACCCTACCGCCCTATATGCTTATCTAGCCCTAGCAATTCAACTAGGTCTCGTTCAACTTCTGGGTTGCATAGCAGCTAGGCGTCTTAGTGCTCGACTCCTTAACGCTTATTGGATCCTCTTACTGGCTCTTCTCTTTGGTGACGTGGTTATCGGCGTCGCCTGGGTCTTTCGTTTTGAAAGGATGCGTGCCGAACTTCGTCCAACTCTAAGGTTACGCCTGCAGGTAAATATATAATGAATCATTTCTTTTATACATATATACAATTATATATAGAATCGCTCGTTTCGTATAACCAACTAGCCGAGAGGACAGGAAACTATTTGCCGTTTTTACTTTAGAATCTTGAACTTGTTTTATATCCTAAAAATGACATGCTCACTTGAAGAGGCCCGCGAGTAGCATTATTGCATTTTGTACCTTATAAAATATACTATTAATTATTTACCGCAGGAGCATTTTAAGTCAACAGTTAGTTTATGCATTTCTATTCTCGGATAGAATTATGTACTGAAATTCAAATGTCAGACGCAAGTAGTTCAAGTAAACATTGGCCAGCCCGGCTTAGTTTAAGCCGTTTAAGCGGCATTGTATATATGTATTTCTGTAAGTACCACTTCCTATGAGTGCATAACATCAAGTCCTTGCCTCAGGGGGATTACAACAAGGAGGCACGATTTAGCGAGCAGTGGGATCGTCTTCAAAGAGATTTCTCATGCTGTGGTGTCACGGATCCACAAGATTTTGGATCTCGATGGCCTCAAACTTGCTGTGAGCCGAGTTCAAACGTGAGCGAGGTTTGCGAACCAACGTACGCCAAAGGTTGCGAAGAGTACTTGATGGACTGGCTAAGAAAGACCGCGGATCTGCTTTTTGTCTTAGGATTTTGTGTCATCGCCTTTACCAAACTTTGCTTTCTCGGCATTCTACGTTATGAAATTCGAGAGATGATACAAAAAATAAGATTGTTGCGAGAACCACCACCACCGACAACAACTATCATTCAGTCCTTTTCGCAAGGGCCGCCGGACCCAATGAACAACGGGAACTTCTTACGCCGTACTACACTGCCTACTGTCACGGCGCCTTCCGGTAAGAAAAAAACTAGTTTTTTTCGTCTTTTTTTTTTAGAGATTGCGGAAAAATAATGAAATGCTGAATTAATTTTCAGGTAACGCATCACTATTACTTCAAAGTGATGATTGTGCTGTTAGCAAGCATCCTTTATTAGCAAATAATTTGCAAGATGGAGGTGCGGATAGTGATACAAACAGTCATTGTGCTCTAATATTGGAAGAAACGACGCCTACCGCCACTAATCACAATTGTAGTTCGAAGGAGAAAAGTAATGGCAACAATAATTACGAAATGAGAGAATTCAACAGAAGACTACTACTTTCGAATGGTGGGAGTCCTGGGGTTGGAATAACGACCGGAGGTCAGAGTAGACGAACCTGACTATGGAAGTTCTGGCGAAATTCGGTAAATCGTTTTCTTTATAGAAATAATCGACCCGCTGAGCTATCAATATATAAGTAAACTTTTTATTTCCAATCCAAAAAAGAGCCAAAGGCTTAGAAAGGAAATGCCTTACGTGTAAGAGAGCTGCATGTAGATAAAAAGAAACGAGGCTGAATTTAAAGACGAATAATCACAGGCATGATGGTACAATAGAAGTAACACCAGAAATTTTCCTAATCATGTCGTTGACCAATTGTTTCACATTTTTCCAATTTATATGTAACTTATTTCATAAAAGCGTAGCCAAATATAACGCGTGCACTTTCAGTATTCAAAAATAAGTATTCGCGAGATTTACTTTAGATTAATTTATCAAAGTACACCACCAATGACTTCGTCCTTTCTTAATTTCTTTTCATTTTTAGTTTTTAAATAGAAGTCTATCGTTCTAGTTTGATACAGAATACTCGTGCTTTTTTATCACTCACAAATTTAAAAGACTGTAAAACACCACTCAAACTCAAAACGTCCACAAAGAATCTGTTTTATTCAGTTCTCTTTATATATTTATTTTTAAAGTAAACTTGACAATTCGGTAGGGCACAAATAATGACAATTATTTGGGGATTTTTCTAATTTTCTTTTTCTCAAGCACTCTTATATTCATTAATTCTCATTTTAATCTGAATGTGAAAATTTGTAAAAACAAATTCAGTATTAAACCAAAAATCAGAAAACTTATAATCTATTAGAAGCTTTATTTGTTCTACTTTATTCTATATGTTTAGCTAATTATTTATTTTATATCAGTTTTAATTTATAAAGTCGGTTAAATATTGAAACCTATATTGTATATTTACATAATGACCATTCAGTTGTCGAGAAATAATTTACAATGCAAAGCAAGTTCTAAATTAAGATAGAAGAAGTTGTGACTGAGGAATTTATTTTTACTGATCAACTTAAAGAAAATTCATTCATCTCTGTAACGAAATTGTATCTACATATATATATATGTAATATTGACGTATTTCAATCAATCATATAAACCTGTATGTATATATGTTTGATATGACGTGTGATTGTATATAAACCTATATATATATATACAAATCAGTACTAGCTCAATGAAGACAAAAAATAATAATTATTGAATAACTATAATCCCTATAATTTTATTTTATACATAAATATTAATAGAAAATTTAATTAACTGAACGTTTAATTAATGTGATTATAGAGTATTCTCAATAAAAAACGTAACTATTGTTACTTGAAATTTTTTTTGCACAAAAAATTATGAGTAAAAATGCTTGAGAAAAATGAAAATTTTGCAGATCCCTACCGATCTTTTGGATAATTATTATGATAATAATTACCAAAATGTATGGGAATAACCCATATCTATATTATATGCAGAATATTTTGATAACATACTGCCAAGTATTTTCGTTAAAATTATTTTGAAGTATTTGGGAATTCGAAATTTCAAAAATTTGAAATTTTGGTAACTTTTACTTTTGTTAATAAAAATTTTCAATACATAGTATTATTTTTGACACTCCGTGCGCGAAATTCGATTTCGCAAACGCTAGATCAAAAAAGCGTATGCTAAATCAAGCTTCGCACACGTCGTGTCAAAAAATACGGTTCAATACATGTGCGATAAAGTGATTTTAGCACTAGTGTCGAAATATAATATTTTATTTAGGAATTTGAAATTTTGATAATTTGAATTTTCGGGATTTATTTCTTCGGTATTTTCTCACATAAGGGATTTTGGTTTTTCAATAAAAAGATTTTGTCTCATATTACTCTTTTTACTTTGAAGAACGAAAAGCGAAATGCGCGAGTAATCTGTATTGATCTGTATACCATTCAATATATTGCTAAGACAAGAGTAAACAATACAAATAAACGGCTTCCTAGTTAGGTTGTAATTGACTGTAGCTGCGCGAATTAAATGCTGGCGAAAACGTTTACTAATAGTAAAAATATTCATGCATTATAATTTACAAAATGATATAAATTATCGGCTGCCTGCTTAATAAGAAACGTATGTTTTTTATATGTCATCATGAAAATGACCTAAAAATAATTGCATATAAATATAATGACATACTTTCAAAAATAAAGAAACTATGCAGTAGCTTTTTTTGGAAGCGTAAAGGGCTTTTAAATTCAGTGAATGTAAGATATACATAAACTAATTTTTAAGTATTTAGAAAACAGGGTAAGACAAAGTAGGAAACAACTCACAGCACGTAAAAGAGTTTCGTGAAATTTTTGAAAAACTGCACGAAAAATAATAGAATTTTTTACGTGGGCCAGAAACATACAATTACGTGAAATGTGTCTACTTTTTCAGAAAGCTTACTCATTCTCAACATGATCAATTGCAAGTATGTAATATTAAAAAAAATCTGTTTCAAAGGTATGTTTGGTTTGATGCTCATTTCTCAACCAAATCGTCAAACTGTCACTAAAAAAAATATCAAAAGCTTATACAGCTCGCAGGCACACTTATAAGAACCTTTGCCATTATGTAAATAGAATATAATAAATAAGAAAAATAATTTGTTTTTAAGTAACACATAAGGCTGCAGAGTTTACGCGAACCGCCCAATCATGAAAACTGGTAAATTTACTAGTGTGTGATTAATTATTTTCAGTGAATACTTTTTTGAGTAAACGATACGGAAATTGCATTATGCTAAAATTGTTTGCTTGGAAAAAATTAATTATAATGTTTTCCTGCCTGTTATTGAAGTTATAGGTCCAATTTCTTCCCGCAAAATTCGATTTCAACAGTTTGCTTTAAAAATATTTTAATTAGGCATTTTTTCGTTCTGTAGTCCTCATTTAAAAAATATTAGTGTGTTTAGAGAGCGAAAAAATATCTAATATTAGTTCTTAATTGAGTAAAATGGACACATTGAATTTGAAAGTTAAAACTTCAGCCGAACGCCCTTAAATTGCTTATTATTATAGCAATTATTATTTTAAATAATTTAATTTAATAAATTATTTTATATTTTAGTTAATTGCAGGAAAAATAAATGTCTTTGTGATAATTAAAAAAGTTTAGTAAGATTTCTTTATCTACCTATTCAAATTAACTTTTCAGGACTTATTATTTTAAGATTTCCAAAAATTGAACAATTTTAGTAAAAATGTAAGTTTTCACCATATACATTGAGGGCCAGACTCATTTTCATGATATTTATAAGTGCTGTAAAGATTGGAAATGAAAGATTTGCCTAGTACATTATTAATGAAATAAGAATTAGAATTGAATGTATGTATATGGAACGTCAAAAAAATTGAGAATTTTAATTTAAGTCATAAAAATTAACAATAAAAAATTGAGTTCGATATAAAAATAATTTAGGATTCAAATATTCAAAATGTGCGAATTAAAAATTTAAATCGTTAAAAATTGTACAATTTAAAATTAAAAGCATGTTACTATCTATTATATTTCCAATTTTTACAGAATACTTCATGAAATACAGAAATTAACTCAATTTATGACATTTGTATACATACATTAAATAATTGAGTGGAATATCAATGTTGCTACTTCCGCATGAAGCGATTGACCATAATATTTCATCACTTACACAATACCGCCACAATAATTGCTTCAGAGTATTTAATAATTTGTAAAAAAAAGTCGATATTTTACCTTAGGTTGTTAAATATAAGGATAATATGAAAGGAGGGAGCTTTAAATAGTGCCTGCTTAATATCCAACTACAGCTTAATTGTGAGATGGGAAAATATGTACATGTATGATGTTTAGTGATTCAATGGATTATATTGATAGCATTTTAGATTTTACTGTAGAGAAGTATGAATGAAAACTGAAATTCTATTTGTTCGAAAAATCTGATCCGTATTCTTTTTGTGTACAACGAAAAAAAGGTGTTTGTTATCATATGTGAAGCAATATAGGAAAATTTATGTTTATCAAGAAACGGAAGACAGCAATATAACATTTAAAAAAGCCTAAAACTCATTCAAAATATTCTCCAACTAAATGATTTTCTCGTGCTTAAAACCAATGCATTTTATTAATGGGAGCCGGTGAATTCCTTTTTTATATACTTTTATATAAATAAAAATTTGTATCCCTTCATATAGAAATTATATAAATTGAGACTATAAGAAAATCTAAACCAATTTTCGATACAAGCCCTGACAAATTATATTTTTGAATTTGTTTCATTGAGAATAGCATCATTTATAAAATTTACTACAATTCTAATGATGAAATATTTTCACCTAAGAGTACAAAAGAATTAGAAAATTTTTTAATGCTAATAGGAGTATTATTTTTTTAATCACATAACCGTGACTTGCTATTCCCTTTGACCGCTACTTTTCCGCGTTTTAGTGATTTGGAATTCTAGAAGTATTTATTTTTGACCCACCCTACTATATTCTATACTAGGTACTAATTCACCGGCCTCCCCTTCTCAAATCAGCATTAAAAAAGGCCTCATTTCAGAAATTATTAGCCCTGTGATTGTCGATTGTCACAGTCATCTGTGAACACTATGTGTTCTGTCGTGGCTACCCTTTTAAAGCTTTTTGTATTCAATAAATGTGACTTGTATTAGAATGAGTGAACATGAAACATGTGTTGCATGTATTATCCATTTTCAGTAGCTATAATTATTATTGTATTATTTATCTTGTATGCATATCTTTCACGACAAAATTTTTACTGAACAAAATCAAAGTTAAAACATTATTCAAATTCAAGTATAGAAATATCGACCTTATCAATGTTACACTGTTTTAGTTTATGAATGCATCTTTTAATAATTGTATCACTGAAAATTTAGATACTTTCATAATTAATTTAAATAAAAATTCCTGCATATGATTTAGAATTCGATTTGTTTAAAATAATATTAGAAGTTTTTCAAATTTAAATTCACGTGATTAAAGCTCGAAAAATATAAATGTATATATAAAACTCATGAATCGACGTAATTATGTATATAAATAATGTAATTCATAGTTTAGTTAATGAGTTTAAAAATAACTCGATTATTTAGCTTAATAATGAGTATGAAGTGTAACTTACCGCTATCTGAAGTTCCTTCACCTGCAAAGTCGTGTCGAAAACCGCTCCACCAATAACCACCTTGAAAAAATAATAAAAGTAATGTAAACGAGTTATTAAATAATACATTCTCTGGTGAGAATGTAAAACACATTAGCTAGTTTATCTAAACGTTAGATATCTATAATGATGATATGGATTTGTAATCTAATATTTCGGTAGAATATACAAAGAGTTGACAAAATAATGTTCGACATTTGCTTTACAAGAATATAATTTTTAAAAATAAATAAATCCGGCAATCTGTTTCAACTCATTGAATTTTTTTTTTAAAGATTTTAACCTCACTTTTTTAATGTCTTAATTTTACAAATCTATTTTAGAATTAATTTCCTCAATTACTTACAGGTTTGCCCTTTAATCCAGATGGTCTCAAAACGTTAGAATTATTCTCAAGAGAGAGATTTCGAGCTATTTCTGCTGCAACTTTTGCGTTGTTTGTAATCAAGGCTATATCTGTAAATGTCAAGAATGCAAATTATATATTATTTTCATGTTTTCAATTTTGAAAATTACTCACTGGCTTGAACAGATCGGCCAGCCGTAAGCTCAGCAATTTCTTGTAGAAGAAAGGGAGTAATTTCTTTCCCAGAAATATTCTTTTCTTTTGCTTTCTTTAGAGCTTCCTGTATACTTTTTTCTATTTCTTCTGGGTCTAAAGCATGAGTCTCTGGAATAGGAACTGCCAAAAGCATTCCGGTATTAAGGTTTAATTTTCTCTGCACTTCAATTAAATGAGCTGCTTCTTTAGAATTTGTGACTCTCATTGGAGATCTTATTTTATCAAAAGTTTCCCGGCAGTAAAATGCAGGAAAGTTGTTGGAGTCACCAATTGTTACAACTGGCACACCTTCTGTTTCCTGAAACATAGTTATTTCTTTCTTAAACTTTATAACCATCTAATTTTATAATCATCCCAAATTGTTGCTCGTAAAATTAATTTCTTGCAACATTTGTAATATTAAAAATATTTTTAGCGGTAGTGTATACTAACCAAGTATTCAAGAGTCTTGGGAATATCAAGAATAGCTTTAACTCCTGCACATACAACAGCAACAGGAGTTCTACTAAGTTCCATCAAGTCTGCACTAACATCAAAAGTAATTTCTGCACCACGATGTACACCTCCAATTCCCCCAGTAGCCATAATTTGAATACCTGCTTGTTTAGCCATCAACATCGTACCGCAAACTGTAGTACTTCCCATCAATTTTCGAGAAATCACAAATGGAAAATCTCTTCGAGAACATTTTACTACTTTCTGACGAGAGGTTTGGGACAATCGTTCTATTTCTTCTTTATTAATTCCAATGTGCACTTTTCCATCTAAAATTGCTATCGTTGCTGGTATTGCACCCTAAAATAATACAAATTTTATCTTAAACAAAAACTACTCAATCACAACTTCAGAAATGGAAGAACGTGTTTTTAATTAAATTATCCAAATTAAATGTATAATTTGGCAAAGAAATATCTTGTCCTACAAATTATGTATTTTCAGATCAAATTATTAAAAAAATATCGGAAAGTAATCGGATCAGATCAAAAATTTTAGACTGGATCTTCTGCAAATTTTCTGGAAAAGCACGTTCTTTCTGGGCGCAATACAAAATTTGCCTCTTCTATTGGACGACTCGAGGCACAAATGCAAAACAAATAAATAAGAAAACTTACATTTTTCCGAACAGCATCTTCCACTTGCAATGCAGTTTCAAAATTTTCAGGATACGGCATTCCATGCGTTATTATTGTCGATTCCAAAGCCACAATCGGCATTCCATTGTTCTTTGCCTCCAACACGTGAGAACCGTAAACAAAAACATTCTGGTTCCTCGTGTTTTGAATCGCTGACGATTGAAAATACCTACAATGTTTTACTGCCTTTACAGTTCTTACGTTTCTGACTGTTAAGAGATGAATATTCATATTAAAATTAAGTTAAATATCACTTTATTTCACTCGCAAATAGAAACAATTAACACTTGCATCAACAACCGCTACACCCGTTCACGACTCGCGACACGAAACAAATGAACCGAACGGTGTGAAGTCATGCAGAGGTTTTGAATTTTTAATCACGTGACTGAATAATCGCAATCGAGTGTAATAAGGCGGTAAATTTGAAAGATTAAATGCAATACTATTTTTACTCGACAAGAGAGTTTAAGAATAACGTGTTATCGGGAAAAATTACGTTTTTTGCTTATTCTAGATGAAATCCTTCTTAAAATATAATTTTGAATTTTAATTCTATCTTTTTAAGCCTTATTTTTAGATATAACCTACTTTCTGAGCCTAGTGAAATTAGCTTATGTAACTACATACAACATACATACATATGGGTATGTATGTACAGAAAAAATGTATCCTGTGAATGCACCTTTAATTGTAATCTTTGGTATTTGGTGGTATTTGTCACTATTCCTTCGTGGTATTTGTAATAAAAATCAACACATTCTATATCTTGTACATATGTATATGATATATCCCATTATTCAAGCAGTAGTCGGTACGGTTCAGTATAGTTAACGGAACCAGTTCTACGAAAGAGGGGAAAGAAGTATTTCCTGTTCGATTTTTGTTGGATGTAAATTCAAATTGTTGTGAAACATGCTAATGAATTTTTGAAGCCTGAGGCTGAATATGCCAACTCATTGGTCAGTGTCATTAACTGTTGGACTCTTCATCTTTTAAAGCATTTTCTACTGTACATATACGTAAAAAGAAATAAAATATGGCCAGTAAAATATCCAAATCTAAGGAAATTGGTTTCCTTGCCAAGTTTTACTTACGGAGTTACAATGCTATACAGACATTAGGGTAAGTTTATATTTCTTATCATAATTTATCTTGTATAAATAATAATTTCATAAATTATGAATGGGTATAAATTTATTGTAGTTCTATTATAGTTAAAAAATGCTATCTTTTTGCTGTAACATTACAACAATAGGAATATATTAAAAGTTAATTATGTAATTACAGAAAGTAAAATCTAAAATATAGCATAATACAAAATATTTTTTCATATCTTTTAATTGTATTATTTTATATTCTGAATATTATTACAATTGTGTCATTCTTTTTCAGATGGAGTTTAATTTTGTATCTTCTTTTATCATATTTTGCATCTGGAAAACGTGAAATTACATTATGGGAAACTGTAAAAACATCAGTTATTGTTTTCCAAAATGCTGCTGCTTTAGAAGTATGTTCTAAATTCTTTCTTTTCTTTATTTAGAGTATTTTCATACTCCTAAGTAAATTAAAGATTATATAGTTACATTCGTTAAAAAAATTTTGCGAATTCATTACATTCTCATAACAGAAACGGCAGAAAATTCTGAGTATTATATTTTGCTTGGTCAGAAACTGTGTAGTTGAAATATATTACTTTGATGACGAGTTGATTTTTTTAAATTAAATTCTTTAACGTTTCTAATCTTGCGTTTTGAAATCGTACAATTATTTTCACCAATTCAATTATTAAGTCATAACAATTTTTCTACAAGAAGTATTAATAAAATATACTTACTGTTTGTTTACTAGATTGTGCATGCTGTAACAGGACTTGTTCCGTCAAATCCTATAATCACGATTTTCCAAGTTTTAAGTCGAGTTATGGTAGTTTGTGGTGTTCTACTTGCGACACCATCTGATTTTGCCGCAGCTTCGCCTGGGCTTCCATTGGCTCTTTTGGCATGGTCTGTTACGGAAATAATTCGTTATGGTTATTATTTTATGAACCTCATGGGATATGTACCATATTTTCTTGTATGGCTTAGGTATGTTCTCTTATCTGTAAATTTACAAATTAAGTATAGAACACAGACTCAAACTAAGAATAATTTTTCTTAATCCAGATATACCACTTTCATCATACTCTACCCCATCGGAATCACAGGAGAACTTTTGTGCATGTATGCTGCCAAAGTATATGCCATCACTACACCGGACGCATGGAGTTACACGCTACCCAATACTTGGAATTTCACATTCAGTTATCATTATTTACTAATATTCGTGATGCTGCTTTACATTCCTCGTAAGTTTTGTATTCATTTACATATTCATCAATATTAATTTTTGTGACAAAATTAATTGAAAATTTCAAAGGAAATCTGCGAAATTTTTACCAAATAAGTCTGTAAAAGTTCTTTAGAAATTTAATTCTATTGCAGAAAAAATACCTATAGTATTAACTTTTGTTTTGTATTTTCTGTTTCAGTGTTCCCGCATTTATATTTACATATGTTTGCTCAAAGAAAAAAGATTCTTGGACAAGCTTCAACATCAGCATCTAAAAAAATCCAGTAAATTGTGCATTTACTAATCGTTATCTATTTTTATAAGGGTTATATCGGTCATTTTATGTATCTTAAATTTAAAATAAAAACTTTTATAGTACAAATAATTAATACACATGTTACAAACTTTTCCGATTGCTTGTTTCTTAATTACTGTATGTATATTAGAATCTCGTGCACGCGACGAATAGGTTCAAAAGCTGTTAAACAACTTGAAATTGTAAGAATATCATCTTTTTCCTAAATTTTTAAAATTAAAACTAGTTGCTCTTTCGCTCGAATTTAAAAATACCAAATTAAAAAATTGCGATAGAAATTAATTAATTAATCAAATTAAAATCAAAGATTCCCTACTATGTATTATATTTTTAAAGAGTTAAACCACTAAAATAATCAATAAAACATTAAATGATTTTTTATACTTTTATTTAAAGATTTATACAAAATACTTATGCCTGGTCACCTGTGGGCATCGACTTGATAATATCAGAATTACCAGGATCGGTAATGGAAAGGGTACAGACTCTGAAGTATTTTCCGCACGCGGTTCCCAACTCAATGTTGTTGCCGGTGTAATGATGGACACCAGTCTTTGCTAACATAGCGTAGTATTCAATCTCAGATTTCCTGCAATCAGAAAAATTTAAAAAATGTTAGCTAAAACTTCAAGAGTCTTGTAAAATAGAGCCTACTGCACTTACTAGCAGTAGGAAGAGACTACTCCGTAGGACTCCTTTGAGCAAAATAAAGTTACCAGTAACAAGGACTTTACAAAATGTTATTGTTATGTCATTAGCGACAAACAAATTTAAGTATGAAAGCAAGTCATCACATTAGACATCCTTATCACTTGATATAAAAGGAGTACTACATCTCAGTCTCACCTTAGGGGTGGTGTATTGTTCGCTATTATGACGAGCTTAGCCTTTCCCTGACGGAGAGATTTGAGAGTCTGCTTGTAGCCTAGGACGTATTTTCCAGACTTCATGACGAGAGCAAGTCTGGAGTTGATGCTCTCCATCGCCTTTTTCTGTAAACAAGGGACAGGATATCTCAGTCAATGATTTTTTTAAGTTTATATTGCATTTTGACAAAAACAAATTATTGTTTCTAATCAAATGACTTAGCATTTCAACATACAATTAAAACATAAAACTGCTTTAAAATCTAATAAAATTATTCCACAATGAAAAGTATATACACATATGGTCAAATATTCTAAAAATGTCTTTTTCAAGTTAGATTTCAATTTAAAATTTATAAAAATGATTGTATGAGTTTTTTTTAATCTTCAACATAACCTATAAAAGCACGTGGTCAGAAATTAAATCTTACCTGCTTCTTTTGGGCAACCATTGTGTCGATATTTGTTGTCTAAAACGTACGGAGAGCTATAAAAAAAGAAATACAACTAATTTTAAAACATAATTCTTCACTTTCATTAAATAATGTGAGAAAATACGATGTACTCTCACTGGAAAACGTACCTGGTTGCACTCTAAACGCGGAAAGAATTAGACAGATCACTGATCAGGACAGATGCAGATATAGAAAAGAAACGCGAACCACGAAATGGCTGTCTAATGCTAATGTTAAGTCTTATCCACATCACGGAGATCCACATGTATGTACATACATACCTAATATGATTGGACAAAAGAAAACTCTCCATCTCTAGTGCGCTGTGCGCATGCTTGGTTTCCTGCTGGAGAAATTCTGCAATTGGCTGTAATTTAATTAGTCTGTAAATTAATTTGATTTTGAATCGCGCGTCATATTTTGACCAATGACAGAATTTCTCCAGCAAGATAAGGCTGGCCCTGGTTGGTGGGCGTCTTTAGGAGTGACTGGAAGTTTGGCAGTTGGAGAACACGGAAAACGGAATACACTACATGAAAATACATCTGAATACATCTGTTGTGTTATTGTGTAAAAAGAGCCTGGGAGCTTTTCCAC
The DNA here is from genome assembly GCA_900474325.1 of Synergus umbraculus. Taxonomy (NCBI): domain Eukaryota; kingdom Metazoa; phylum Arthropoda; class Insecta; order Hymenoptera; family Cynipidae; genus Synergus; species Synergus umbraculus. The sequence continues at coordinate 32,206 of UCOK01014526.1, read as the reverse complement.
GTCAGATAAATCAAAAACACCAAGACTCAAGATCAAAACTTTAAAATTTTCCAAAATTATTCGGTGACGTATGTGAAAAAGAGAATGTCTTGAAGTGTACGTCTTTCATCACACGATTGATCATAACATTTGTCATGCCAATGTCACTTATTCTCCTGTCATTTAATCTGATTAACAAATTTTTATCTTCAAAACGTATGAAAAGATGTTTTTCATTGATACTATCTAAATAGGATGCAAAATGCATCTTTCGTATTCTTGTTTGTAAAAAAATTCTCGTATTTTTGTTCATCTTCGTATAAATGTTTGTCATTTTTATTGTTATTGCTTTGTTTTTGTTGAGATAACTACAATATATATATATATATATATTCTGAAAAGATATTTTTCTCCTCCTTATCTTGAATGAACTGTGTAATCACTTAATTTTACATCATATTTCTTGGAATAAGATTTCTTTGAAGTGAACAAATAGTATTGGCTTTTTGTTAACAACAAATATTATTTTCTTTTTGATCCAAAGAAACTTTTGCTTTGAGTGTATATAAAATATATTTTTTCATTTTATCTTTTCAAGAAAAATTGTTCTCTTTGTACAATATGTGAAATATTCTCTGAAATAATCATCGTTTCGTTTTACAATACCTATAGTCCTATATTTTACTCTTTAGCAATATTAAGGATGGAATTAAGGTGTCAATTCCAATCCTACGCTTGGGGAAAGTGTAGCAGTGATAGTTTCGTTGCTACATTAATGAAGCCGTCCAATCCCGATGTTATATTGGATGAAAAAACACCATATGCTGAACTTTGGATGGGTACTCATCCCAATGGTCCATCGTTCATAAAGAATGAAAATAAATTATTAGACGAATATATCAAAGAAAATAAAGATGTTTTAGGTAAAGCGGTCTTAGAGAAATTCGGGCCACAATTGCCGTTTCTTTTCAAAGTATTGTCTGTTAGCAAAGCTCTCTCGATTCAAATACATCCAAATAAGGTAAATTGATTGGAAGCGTAGTTTTTCTGGGCTTAGAAAGAAAATTTTAATGTTTTAAACATTATTTCTGGTAGGAATAAGTAATTCTGGATTCCTCTTTTTAGAAACAAGCTGAAGAATTGCATCAGTCGCAACCGAACATTTATAAAGATTCTAATCATAAGCCTGAGATGGCAATTGCACTCACACCATTTGAAGCTCTATGCGGTTTCCGTCCAATAATAGAGATAAAAAGTTATCTGCAAGCCATTCCAGAACTACGTACCATCATAGAAGAAGATATTCTTCTAGAGCTCACGACAGTTCCAGAAGCTCATCATAGTGTCACTCTAAAGAAAATCTTCCAAAGTGTAATGAACTGCGACGAAAGTATCGTAGCTCAGCATTTAAAAAAATTTATCGATAGAATATCTACTCTGGGTAATCTTACTACAATTTTTTTATTGTTTCGTTATTATTAGTAATAATAAGAACAATATATAATCAAATTTCAGATCAATCTACCAGACAAACATTAAACGCCAGTTTACTGGAACGTTTGTACGCCGATTATCCAGGAGATGTTGGTTGCTTTGGAATATATTTCTTTAATTATATAACTTTACTACCAGGTGAAGCCATGTATCTTGGACCAAATGAGCCACATGCTTACCTTTCAGGCGGTATGCCGTATGAATATTCTAGAATCAATATTAAAAAGTTTTTAGAAAATTAAATGTTGTTAACTTTGCTTTTATTCTCTGATATTAAAAAATACCATTTTCTAGATTGCATTGAATGCATGGCGTGTTCCGATAATGTCATACGAGCAGGTCTAACACCAAAACTAAAAGATACAAAAACTTTAATAGAAATGTTGAATTATAAATGTGAGCCTGGCTCTAAGAAGCGCTTCCAACCATCTCGAGAGGACGAATGTACAGAAATTTTCCGTCCTCCAGTACCTGATTTTGCAGTGACTAAGATCACGGTAATGTTTTCGTATCTTGAAATTTCTTTCAAGTAAAAACAATTTTCTTGAATATAAATGTGATCCAATGATACTGAAATATAAAAAAAAATCTTTTAATATTATAGATACCCCCTGATAGAGCAACCTACACTTTAATTCCAAGAACAGTAGCAAGTATTTTGATAATAGTGAATGGAAAAGCAGAAATTACCTCTTCGTTGCCAAATATTCTCAATCAAGGATCAGTTCTCTTTATTCCAGCAAAAGAACGTATCAATATCAAAGTTCTTTGCGGTTGTGATCCTATGCTGATGTTTCAAGCCTTTGCCAACTTGTAAAAAAGTCTTCATATAAATTTTATCTTTAAACAATCGACCTTTGAAAGATCGAGCTTATCTTAATGTTTGAGGGCCAATCAATTAGAAAACTAAGTATTTGTATGGTCTTTTTTGTCAAAACAGCAGTCCAAGCAGTCTTTATTGTACAACCTAATATCAAAGAAAATAAAGATTTATTTATAAAAATGAATTTCCTCTTGTATTTTCTTCTAAATCGTTTGTAGTTATTTTACATATATATGGACATAACAAAAAGTAATTCGCTATCCATGAAAATAATAATTCTAAAAATATCTTCTTAACTTTAGAATTGGAAATAGACTAATCATCGGAATCATATTTTGTCTCCACTGGCTTCTCTTCCTCCTTATAATGCCTATATTCTGGTTTCAATTCCCACATATTCCTATGCGGGTTTTTCAAATTGTAATTACACACTTCATTCAATATCTCTTTTAGGTACACCTAAAAATATTAATTTGTTAATATTGTCTCAAAATAGCAGTCAAAACTTGTTAGAGTTTTTCTTTCTTTCAACATATTAAATTTATTATCATATCTTTATTATGGTAAGAAAACTTACTATTGGTTGCCGAGTAATTTTCACGAGATCCCTAATGTTATAATACTGATGCTTCTCAAAGGCAGCGAAAAGCATGTCTTGAACGGCTTCTTTATCATCACGCATCTTTTTTCCTTCAGCTTTCTTTTTCTCAGCATATTCAATCTGAAATATGAGAATTTTTATTAATATACCTATCTACAATTGTATTGTATTTATGAGTACATTAATATTTCAACCGTATTTCAGTAAATACTTACATTGTGTTTATGATCGGAGACAGGTTTGAAATTTTGAACTACTCTGTCTAATTGTTGAACTTGTCTTAGAGGAACAGAAGCTTTTTTTATACTATCCCGTTTAAGTTTCATGTAAGTTTTATCGGCTAAAACCAAATTTTGAGATTAATACTCAAGAAAAATATTATTAGCTTAACAATATAACAGAAAACATATTTAAATTATTGTACCATATGGACGACATTCTAGCTTTTGCACAATCCTTCCTTCCATAAATAACTTTTCAGTTTCTGGAACAATTTCGTCAGTACCATTTGTAGCTAAAACAAAATAATAACAAATAATCACATGCAATTTAAAACCCAAATGTAACGATTTTATTTGTAGATGTAAATGATGAAAAAATTTCTGGAATCGTAATAACTGCCCTACACTTCAATCTATACAAAATCTATTTAGATTACTAACGTGTAATATGTGAGAAAACACCAAGCGTTTGTCTGGTTACAGTAGTTACATCAAGCTTGTGTTCCTTTGGAATATCTCCTTCTCCTTTCTCCTTTAACGCTAAAACTGCTTCCGACAATTTTAAAGATACATCAGCCTTCTGTCCTTGATTTCTAAAACAATATTAGCCCAGAATTGAAATGATAATTTTCCTTTTTTTATAAAAAAATTTCTAATTTCGAATGAACTTTAAATATATGTAGTTTGACATTTGAATATGACATTCATACGTCATACATATACGAACAAGAACATAAAACTAATTTTAATTGAAACCATTGAAAATTTACAAAATACTACTAAGAAATATAACAAAATATATACTAAAATTTGTATTTCTACAACGATATTCATATTTAGAAATGAAGTTTAAAAATTAAACTTACTTTAAGATCTTCAGTTTGCCAACTTCTATGTTGCCAGGTGCTTTTTCCCACTTATTTGCAATATATTTTGGCACTTTTACGAGCCAAACACCACGTCCTGCATTACTTAAATCTAAATCTTTTTCTGCATGTGGCATCGACATTTCTAATGTTAAAAACAGTAACAGAGGTGTAAACGTGAAAGTGAGAAGTCAACGACAGTGCACGAACGTTTGAAAATATGTTTTATATGTATATGTATACTATGTCTGACCTGATGGACGTGAACCTGGAAAAGCCTACTTAAGGCCTGATTACACGCTTTTAGGAAAATGTTCTTCTTCTCACTCTACCATGGGACTATCCCATAAGTTTGTCTCATTCTCGCATATTTTCCGAGTGCAAAGTGGAAAATGTGCGAGAATGAGACAAACTTATGGGATAGTCACATGGTAGAGTGAGAAGAAGGACATTTTCCTAAAAGCGTGTAATCAGGCCTTTATTTAACTTTAACCAGGGTTCAGGGTCGCTAGGTTATGCGTAGTGATCCCAACTCGAGCCGCGTACTCTATTGCGCATGCGTTGCACTCGATACCTGATTGGTTGCTATTCGCGCGCAATTTGAAATGCTAAAAAATATTATGTATTTCAAATTACGCGCGTATAGCAACCAATCAGATACCGAGTGCAACGCATGCGCACTCGAGTACAGGGCCAGGGTTGGGTCTTGTCTTCAGCTGTTCTGAATTTCGTTAATATTGGGAAAGTCGAGTGTATGTAATTGTATTTGAAACAATTCGAAATATGTATGTATGTAATGTTATTTAGCTAATCCAATATTAAAAATAACGAAGTATATTTTGTTCAAAGGTTTAAAAAAATGATATTTTATTCTTTTTTATGGCGTCAGAAGGAAAAAGTGACCCATACGTAAAAATTACGCATTTTATTGCAAGCGCAACTTTCCTAGTTCGTAGTAAGTTGATTATTCGTGAATCACGCTTATATAAAGAAAAAAATATTGATAAAATTAATAGAAAAAACACTAAATAATCGCCCTTTTTTGAAGGCAAAAATCTTTTAAAAAATGTGAGTTAAAAAGAGGGCGGAAAGCTTTACATTGTTGCCAAATATCATATATGTTTGTATGTATGTATATGGTTTAATATGGTGTGTTGAACTGGTTGAACGTTTGAACGCTAAACGCTTATTTGGACTTGGTGAACACTGAACGGCGTAGTGTTGAACATGGACAAACAGTCGCAATCGCAACATCAAGTCGCATTTGCGTTGTATACACACTAGGTGTAAAGTTTACCTCTGGTATAACTGCATTTATTTTGATTGCTCCTAAAAGAAGTTTTGTGAAATTCTCGTTTTCTTTAAGTAAAAAGTATTGAGGCGACCGATAATTTTCAATGTCAATTGATGTCAAGTGAGTGAACTGTGGATTATAATACGTTTCCATGCGTCGTGGCCAATATTTCTTCAATTTAGAGCAGTTTGGAATGCGCATCGGTTAAAACTGGTCATCATCGTTTTACCTAAATAAGTGCAAGGATCTTACTGATTAAGTAAGTAATTATCCAAAACAGATATTTACAACACTTTATCCATTGTTATGACATCAATTTATTCTATCATATGTATACCATCTACGCTTGAAATTTTAAAGACGTAGAAGCCAAAATAACCTTCATTTTACATTATCTGGCGTAAAAATATGTATGCATGTGTACTTATACTTAACCTTTACGAAGCGTGTTTCTATTCAAAGCTTGTAATTATGAATCTAACACCATAAACAAATTTGTGAATTACTACAACTATAATTTATGTTGTATAATAACATTTGCACATTTTGTGTTTATAGTTTTATGTGATTTCTTTCTAGAATTCTAGATTCATGAAAGCAGAGCTTTAGATTTTCCCGTTATATATATGTACATGCTGATGAAAATCTAGGATTATATTTTTCATTTCAAGTCATATAAGATAAAAAGAAACTAACAGAATTAATAATATAATTAAATTAAACGTTTCCAGTTCACTCAGCATTTGGTATTCTGCACAATGCAATTACGAATATTATGAAATGTTCGTCTTGATTCCTGTCTTTTAATGGGAGTATGATCCAGTGTTTAAGGACTACTTTAATTGCCTTGAGTTCCAAAACGGGTGCAAAATGCCACCAAAACAGAGAAAAATAGCCATTATGGGTTACAGATCAGTAGGTACGTAATCAATATTATTTAATCTTATATGATTATGAATCAATTTTGATTTGATTATTAATTAGCTTGAAATATTTAATTTGTTGTTTATATTTTTACAGGAAAATCGTCGCTTAGTATACAGTTCGTCGAGGGACAATTTGTGGATTCGTATGATCCCACTATTGAAAATAGTAAGAAAAGAAGTACCTGTATCGTCTTGCACGCAACTTCACAGATATCTAATTTCACCGTTAGTATTTCCCGCATGCCCTGTAACATCCTGCATCCTTCTAAATAGCTTCCAATTCTATATTTTCTTCTTATTATCCTGGTGAAGGAAACGTATACATATAAAGGTGTGAATTATAATTTCTAAAAATTATTTGCAATTTTGATTGATAAATTTAAAGTAAGTTTATTTTCTTTAAACGAGCTTTTCATTTAATCCCTTAATCATGCCTTATTCATTTTAAAATCACAGTGTTCCTCCATTTCCAAGGGCTCAATGGCCAACGTTGTTATTCTGAGATTTGTATGCAATCTAAAAGTAGAAACACTCAAGTCTCTACATTCTTATAAAATGGGAAAATGGTGAAGGAGTTCTAAAATTTTTCTGAGTTTCTTATAAAGAGGAACGATTCTACTTTTGTTACAGCTTTTACAAAGACGACGCGTATCAATAGCCAAGATTATGAACTCAAATTGGTCGACACAGCTGGTCAAGATGAGTACAGTATATTTCCCGCCCAGTACTCAATGGACATTCATGGCTACGTCCTAGTGTATAGTATAACTAGTGCAAAAAGTTTTGAAGTTGTGCAAATCATTTATGACAAATTGTTAGATATTACAGGAAAAGTCCAGTAAGTTTTTTTACTATGTGTAAAATATGTTTGCCTCTTAAATTTTGTAAAATGAAGCTTAAGAATAAATATTTTTCCAGTGTACCTATTGTCTTAGTAGGAAACAAGACGGATCTTTATGTAGACAGAATGGTCACTACCGAGCAAGGAAAACGTTTAGCTGAGACATGGCGTGCAGCGTTCCACGAAACTAGTGCAAAACAAAATGAGGTACGTACAACAATTTAATTTGAACAAATATTTCTTAATAGTTTCACTCTTTTGGAATATAGCTCTTATGTACCTTTTAGGCTGTTGCTGATATATTCCACACTCTTCTGACAGAGATAGAAAAAGCTGACGGCAACGTTCAAGAAAAACAAAATTGCATTATTTCCTAAAAACTAGAACAAGGCATTTGAATAAATTGGCTTTGACTTCAGCCATAATCAATAAACATAAAAGAAAAATGATTGTCACTCATATTTTGGTGCCATGAAAACTTGGATAAAAAGAGAATTCTTAAGCAACAGTTTGTAAATCTTTAATCAGTTTTTCAGTTTGTAATCTGCTGAAGGTGACTATTCAATTTTGTGAATAAGTTCATTTACATTCTCATTCATTTGTGAGAACATAAACGTATTTCTCATCAAGAGAACCCATATTTCAATATTCAGAATTAAGTTCTGAACTTGTAAACCAAACCCTGCCGTTACTTGACTTTTTTTATTACCCTAAACTCACAATTTAAGATTATTTTTGTATGAGAGCATGTTCGTGTCAAAACGGCGTTCAAAAGTTCATAAATAAAGTTACTTTCAACTATATATTATAAATGATAAATTTCTAGTAATTATAAAATCTTTTTCAAATTTATGTTATTTAACGTAGAATTTTTGTATGGATTTAATTTTAATACATACAATAATAAGGAAAGTAACATGTTTCCTGCATCAACTTTGGTGAAATGTCGTTTTGAAATGAATTTATTTTCTGTACATTTGAGTATTTTTACTTGAGACATTAAAGCGCATTGCGTGACTTAGATTTGTGAAGAGCATAATTTTAACATGCAGATATGAATATTCTTTATTACTTCGTATGTTGTATGTACGTACACTGTATGCAATGAAAACTGTAAATACGAAAAAAATTTCTGACGTCAAGTAAACGCCAGAACATGTAAGAACCGTAAAATAAAAAAAGGAAAAAAATTTAAGCTGGCAATTTTTTTCTTTTATTACAAAAACCTATTTAAAAAATATGATTAATTAATTTAGATCGGGGCAGAAATAAAAGTAAAAAAACTTATCTGAACATGAAAGATACCATTTATTTATCATCTTTTGGGACAAACAAGTTTACAGGAAAAGGACACTTTGAATAAAACGCAACTGTCAATCAGTAGCAAGTTCAAAGACGTACATAAAATGAATTGTTATAATATAATCTTCGTCACCCTTGTTTGTTATCTGTCTTCTAAACAACATTATTATTTTCACAACGTTACAAACGATCATAATAGGATTATAAACACTTCAAGATTTAAGAATAGTACTCACAAGTACATTTGCATCTTTCACAATACTTAAATGTATCATTTATTAGCGATTAAGCACCTCGAAGTGTGAACAGAAAGTAGTTTAATAACTTCAGAGGAATTCCGATCGTGAAATACCACTCATAAAAATTTGACAGAATCGACAATAATTACATAATAAACTAGAAAGATATTAACAGGAAATTTACAGGCAGATACTGTTAAGCTCAAATTTTACTTAACTCTACTCTTACAGAGCGCATTTATTTCTTCACTTATAGCGCTCTTTAAAACGTTACGCTTAATTTTGTTTCTTTAAATTGACACTGAACGATTGGTAAGCAACTATAAACAGAAAAGCGACGTCCAAACGCTTATCGTGCAATTTTTTCTTGCTAAGAAAGAACAGATCATATTTTTTTAACAAAGAAGATCGAAGTGTAACGCGTATATGAGAAGACAAATATCCAAATTTTTTGGGCACGGCTAACCACAATATTTAAAAGATTTTTCGATTGTTTAAAATTTAAGTAGAAGTTTTAATTTCATTCTACAGTTTTCGAGAAGCCAAAATCTCTATCACAATAATTTGTCGTAGTTTATAACTTTAAAAATTGAGAATTCAACTTATAAATAATTTATTTTAATTTATAATATTACATATAATTTCTACTTTTGTCAACAATTATACAGCAATTCAAGACTTGCGAGAATTAACTATACAGGGTTAATGTTTATTATCATGCCAAATATGTTTAAAATTAGAAGCTCATTTAATTACTTAAAATTGTAATTACACCAAAAATAAAAAAAATAAAAACAAATCAGTCGATTCATTGATCGCCATTCTTGATTAACAGAACTCAGACAAATCTTGAGTTTAAAATTTGCAGTTAAATAAAATTAAACTTCTTAACTATGAGGACCAGTTTTGTCTGAATTCTAGTGATTAGCCTTGCGATTTAAAATAGTGCTTCGTCGATTGTTTCTACGTTATAAAAAGCGGATTGCGTTTACTTATTGAGCAAGTGTCTAAACGCTTTTCCTTTGACTAACTAGCGGACTAAGAGTAAAGCTACGCAATATTACATTAAAAACGCCTCTGCGTCCTGCTTCGAAAGCGCTCGTCTGTTACATTTAGTTATTCTAAGGATTCACTATAATTTTTTATACACATTATTACGGGTAGTAGCAGTGACACGGCATAGTTACAAAGATTAACGATTATTATTACTATTCCACCATCACAAACATTTCATGGACATATTTTGAATGATTGATAAAAAGGCACACTGAAAAAAGAAGACGTACAAGGGTACAAATTAATTGTTCCCGAAGAAAAAATTCGAAATACTTCTCAATTAATGACTTTATTTATAAGATTGTTATAATTCATCTTTTGTTTCGAATTTTTTCTTTTGACATCGAATATGTTTTTCGGTTTCTTTGGATTGACTTTCGCTTCGAAGCAGTCGCTGTAGTGTGCGACAAGAAACGACGATTGATCGTCGTTTGAATTTATGACCGGCGTTAAGTTTGACAGCCTTAAAAGGCAATATGATAATAATAGATAATAATAATAATATATCGTCGTTATTTGGAGCCCGCGGGCACAGTAGGTACAGCTTTATTTTTGACAATTATAACGGACCCTAATTAATAGGTAATAATAATCATTATAATTATAATAAGGTACAATATGTGCACGGTGGTCGTTGTGTGACAATGTGAGACGTGAGTGACGTCGCGTTCTGAAGATATATGTGCCTCAGTGGAGAAGAAAAGTCGCTTCCTACTTTCGAAAAAACTTCTCAGAGAAGATTAAGATTATATCAATTTTTTTTTATTTTTTATTTTTTGGAAACAGAAGAAAGCGACCTACTCTCGATTTGACGCGCACAGAGTATATAAAGGTTTCTACCACAGCCCATTTAATGATATATATCATTTACACATATATATTAATATTATTATCGTTAGACGATATATTATATATTTTTAATAATTAGTAGATACTTATCGTACAGTTAACATAAAATATAAAAAGAAAAAAAGACAATTTTATATTTCTTTGTTAAAACTGCATCACCTGTTAGCCCCTAAAAGTTCACTAATCGTTCTATCCCTTTTACCTATCGAAAAGCACGTCCACCGAACACCCTTTTCTCCATCTGCTTATTTCATCAACATCAACAATTTTTACCAGAGGCGCAGATTGTAGAAAAAAAAGTTCGAATGGATTGAGACTCGTCTGAAAAAGTCCTCAATTGATATCGTTATTTTCCTCGAGTCTGAAACGTGCTTACGAAGGAAATGCTACTACTCGGAAAGACAAGCGGCAAATACTGATTACATCAGAATAATTCACTTAAAAGCACGACGCGAGCTTTAAAGATTCTATCTATATAAAACTTCACGTCGACTAGTTCACTAGTGGAAGCTAAATTGCACTGTTGCAAATAAAGACCATAAAGCTATGAAAAACCCTAAAAAGGAAGACGGAGAAGAGGCGACGACGTCATGTTACACTTCTCCGATTGTTATTTTTTAAATTAGTCTTCGAACTAAGCTTCGATAAAGTTATAATATCAATTGTCAAAATCACGATAATTACAGACTACTTCTTTTTAGTACAAATATGTAGTAAAAACATGACGGAATCCTATCTGTCCATCAAGAGACACGAAATCTTTTAAGTCGCCGATTTGTCCTCGGCCCTAAAACTTAAAACAGCATTTTAAAAAGTGAAAATATAATTAACGAAATATCATCACGATTCACGAGTGGGAACACAGGAAGGAAAAAAAAGTGCGATTAAAGTACGTGAATGATATAAGTCGTGAATCGCCCCGGTTAAAGCACGAGGAAAGCTCTCTCGATTGTCCTACATTTGGCAGTATTGCACAGGTAATCAATCAGTCGAATTAAATGATGATTCAATCTAAAATACTTATCTAAAAACTAAAAAAAAAACAACAAAATTTTTTTAAAATATAATATTCAGATTTAGAAATTTGATTTACTCGATATCAAAATATCTCCTAGATCTTCGCATTTTTCGGAAAAAAGATTGTAGGAGGTTTGAAATTGATTTAAAAAAAGGTAAAATAAATAAAATTTTTTTTTTAGAAAATGGACACTGTTTTTGGATTTTTTTGATTTTCCTCTTTCGTTTATAGTAATTTTCCTTGTGCTTTCCTAGTGACTGTTTTTCCCAGAAAACCGGTCTTTCACCGAAAAATTAATAATGCACACAAACAACTATTGTTTCTCTTCACGTTCAGTCTAAGAAAACGAAATACAAAGAAGAAATGACGAGTAAAACTAGCCATTAACTTGATTTTATTAACGGTAACTAAACATTCTGACTATGTAGTAACGATTCCACTGGCAAAATAAAAACTACCCCCTAATTCGTCTACAACACCCTGAACTCGTTGCTAATATCTACTATGGAGAGTGACAATGTCGCAATTTAAATTCTCGACTATGACGGCACTCTCGATCTTTTCCCGAAAATCTTTGTCACAGAAAAATTACACGGAAGTCATATAAAAATGTTTCTCTTTCTATAAGAATAAGTTTACTGTTTAGAAGAACCATGACAATTTTATACAGAAAACAAATTAACTTCGTTCTTGTCGAAAGAAAAACTGAACCTGCACCTGTACATACAAATCTTGTTAAAAAAAAAAAACAAAAACAAAAAGAACAAGTCATTCGAAACAAACTAGATTTACGAAACTTGAAATATCTAATATAGCTAACGAAGAACATACTAAGAATCAATTATAAAAATTATTTGAATACGGATCTAAGGACTAATTTAGCAAATTAATAATCTATGGTTTTTTTAAGCAAATAAAAAACACTTAATTTAATTTTTGAGAATCTCAAATATATCTGTATTAGGCAAACAAATTAACGAACAGTTTATAAAAGCGAATAAAAATATATTAGATTTAACTGTCCGTTAATTATTTAATATCGAGTATTGAAGTCAATCAAATATTAATAACATCATTTGTTAAAATCTATATGGAAATTAATTAAATGCTTGTTTGCCCTTTAAATTGATCATCTTTGTTTTAGGTCCATATTCAGAAATAATGAAAAATTCAATCGAAACGAAATAAAACCTATATGTGAAATATAACACGTTTTATTACACGAGTACTAAAGTATATTGCACATCCAGTCGAGATTGCCAATTGTACTTTAAAATTACAATAAGCATTAGCTAAGGAACAACTATTACTATTTTGAACTCCGTTTAGCACGTCACATGCTAGAGTTAAGCCTTTTTTTTACGATTCCCTTATCCCAGAAAGAGACTTGCAACTTTTGTCAGATAAAAACCGGAGACAAGATTCACCAATTCTACGAGACTCGCCAATTTCGGCAGGAGGAAATATTCTGATCAATTAAAATACATTGGTTTTATAAATAAACAAACAGAATGAAAAAAAAATTATTAATTGAAAATGTATGTGCAAGGGACCTAAAATAAATTTTTTTAGTGATAAGTCGTTTAATTTAAAGTAAATAAATAAATAATTCTAGAACTCAATTGCTATTTCAAAAATGGTTTCAATCTTAAAATTATTTTCCGAAAAAATTTCCTATTCCACGGTTCATCTCGTTTATTAGTGAATAATATTCTCGGCACCTTGACGGTCGTAGGATCGACTCGATTCGACGAGATCTCTTTTCGTCGCGCACTAACCGTCGCATTTCTCCGATTTTTTATTAAACGTCGTCTTTCTACTTGGATTTCCTTAAGATAAATATTATTGTAAGATAATCGTTGTACAATGTTCTAGTGGTCCACAAATCGAGCAATTGTTTTCTCCTCATTTTGCCATCGCTCGCTTCATTCAACAGATATATAGATTTTTGTTTAACTCTAAACGAAACAAACATTGCAACAAGGTTTCCCCTTAAGGATAAGGCTATTTTGAACGACTCAAAGAGGTACACGATGGTCTTGACTCGACGTTTTTTTTTTACTTCCCCATGTCGGAATAATTCAATTCACGTTTTATACTAAAAATATCTTGTCAGACTAACCAGAAAGACTGCTTAAAAAAGAACTTGCATCTTTAAAGATTCTAATTATAACAAGCGAAAATATCTTTTCATAATATCAAAATTGAAAATTCAATTGATGTTATGAAAAATAGTATACGTGACATGGGGAGAGGCGACAATTTCACTCGTGTGATATCTACCCTCGCTACTTCACACTCGTGAAATTGTCGCCTTTCGCACCTTGTCACTTAATATACTACTAATCACTCTTTAAAATTAATTCTAGTTTGATTTTTCAAATTAATACAATGAATTCAAATTTACGGATTCATAAACTAAATAAAAATGAATCTTTCTGAATACTCTAACCGAATATTTATCTGAGTACAGTTATCACGTATCATTGGCGTGTATCCCTGAGAATTTTAACTCGATCATGGAAAAGAGATCTTGGCGGTTTCGAATCGAACAAACTGACTCTGGGGTCAAGGTCCGTTGCGAGAAGGCCAAAACTATCGAAACATCGAGGATCGATCGTCGTTAAGAATCCTATGGAAACGAACGACGATCTAATATTAACTATTATCATTAATGCGCTTAAGTGCGCCTAAAATTGACGTTGACACACCAAAGAGTCCTCTAACGTTTAAATCTTTTCTACCCGAATCTCGCAATAACGTGGATATCGACGACACGTTATTGCAAATCTACGATACGTTTCTGCTGAATAACAATGGATCTCTATAACCATTGATGAACTCGTCAGCAAGAGTGCTCGTTTCACTGAGCTACCTTTATTTATTATCAGTTTAAATCAGTTTTTAAAAGTTAAAAGTTTCAAAATTAAAACGCGAAGTTAATTAATTAAAGGACAATATATAGGATCAAGTGCGAAACCTGAGGGTCGCAAAATTTGATGATGAGAGCGTTCTAATCACTGTGATGACGCTTTGGACATACACCTATTTACAATTTATATTAATTTAAACTGGGGCCGCCGCCGTTCAGACGCGAAATCCTACGACAATGGTGAAGTGCTAACAAATCTATTGATAATTTACTATTTTTCATTCATCTAAATCTCATTCACGCACATTCGTCGAAAAGCGAAACTTTCTATATGATGAATTCGAATATCAGTCTGCGCGTGCATGTATGCAAGAATCCCCTTTTAAAACTGGTACGAATTAATCCCTTTACCTTTACAAGTCTCTTGACTTGGTTATTTTTCTGCCTATTTAGTAGTAACAGTACAAAGCGAAGATTAAAATACACTATATATATATAACGTACGTGCATATACATATGCACTAGTATAGTATTAATTAATTAATAAATAAATAGATAAGGTACTCTGGTCGGTTGCGCAGTGTCTCGTTTGTAATCTGATCTGCTCTTAATCTACGGTGACTTATGCGTAAGATCGATTCAATTACACGATTAATTACGCATGCTCAAACGACAAATTATTCTCTCCCGAGATTATTCACATTCAAGAACACCGAGGGAGAAAACGAGAAAGAGAAATTTCCATTCATATCAAATGTATTGTATTCAAGTTAATAGTTTAGGTAAAAAAAACCCTGCTGCTGCAATTAGGAACAGAAAATTCGATAAGGCGAGAGATATATATATGTGGTATCTGTGGTCCTCAATTTACACCAACTTTATCCTGACTCGATTTTTTTTTGTTTTTTTTTTGTTGCTTTTTTTTTGTTAATTCAATTCAATACACAATTACAAAAAGATTACTTGATAGTTTAAGTGTCATTATTGAAAAAGAGTATGTTTTAGAATAGATTGGTGAATTTTTACCATCTAAGCGTGTCACAATTTACTCATAATAAATTTACTGGTAAGAATGGCCGAGACACTGCCATCCAACTGCCTGTGATATGCAAGCGTACAAGTTCTACTCGCTCTTTCATCTGTAATTACTTTTTTTCGGCTTTTTTTTATCGACGCATAGGTACAATTATGTATGTATCGCACATCACAATGTAGCACGTGTACTGTATATAGATTTCATAAATCTGAGCCCTAACAACTTATATTTCAATCGCACACATTCAGTTCATTCACATACAAATTCTCAACTCTCTTTCCTCTACCCCGTAAAAGTTCTCGGATATTCAATCTATAACATTAGTATTTAGTACTCTTATAAACCAGACTTGTAATTTTCACATTGAGCCATCTATAATATGTATGTATTATAACTACCTTGGAAGGCAAAGCTGCCAGTTGACCGTTATATTTACTAGTTGAAATTTCTCGGCTTTGCTTTTTCTACTTTCTTATGTTCTAAGCTTCTTTCTCTCATCTAAACATGAAATTAGACAGGTATTCTGCAAGTTACTTCTATTTTAGTCACAAGGCCGAGACATTTTTTTTTACTCAGCAACAATTATTAACATTCGATAAGTGCTGAATTATTAGGCAGTAAAAAATTCTATGAAAAGAGCCAAGGATTTGCTGAATGGAGCGAGAAGAGAATCAGAAGTAAGCGAAAGCTGTACATTAATAAGATTAATATTTAAAAAATGCTCTGCAAAATGCAATAAATGTGGTTAAAAAAATACGGGGCTTACTGTGTGTGTTTCTTCCTATTTTTTTTTGTTTTTGTTTTTTTTTTTACTTTTTTCTCTTCTCGTTTGTCTCTTAGAATTTCTGGAATTGAACGAGATTTCCGGCTTCGGTCAACCGAACAGACTTTTTAGGCATATATTTATATGCATCTACATACATATGCGCTATACACAAACGAATGTGCACGGTACGTAAACGCGTTCGTAGATTACCATTAATACCGTACGAATATAAGCAATTTTTCGATGGTTTTTCGACACGAGGTACAGTAGGATCGTTTCAGTGTGTAGTCTAAATAGTGTTTGTTTTTTAAATCTAGGTTTTCTTTGTGTTAAGTCAGTCACAAAACGTTATAGATACTGTGAAATATCGACTCCTAATCTGTAGAAAAGAGGTTCACTCAACACCGAAGCGTAAAAGTAACACCGAATACGCCAGAGTTACATCAAACATTTCTACATCGTCGTTAATTGAATTATTACATCTAACATAACAGCAACAATAAGTATCGTTTAAAACACCTTTCCATAGACTAATATCGATCATGATAACGCATGTGCGAGTTTATGTGACAGAGCATACGCATGCAGGACTAAAATTGATTATCTCTCAAAGAATTTAAAGAGCGCTCAAAAAACACCAAAGAAAATAAATATATTTTTGATTTTCCTTTGGAGAAAATCGTTTTTGGCAGAGATTCTGATGAATTCAGTAATCTCAAGAAAACATAAGTGAAAAATAACGATTTGTAAATTTTTTAAACTTTAATCGATTATAAATAAATAGTCTTTAACATTTTTTATACATCTAATACTTTGTTAATAAATAATAATTTAAAATTAATTTTCACTTTCGTTAAAATTGGTCTTTGTATGAGATTATTACCGACCATTGCCTTCTTCCCGAAAAAGATTTTAAAAAATGACTAGGGATGGGCAATCTCTCCTCTTAAATGAATTGAAAATAAATAGACCGAGTCAGTATTAAATAAAAAATAATATAAGATAGAGTAAGAATTCCAAAGAGTTGTGTAATATCATATAATTTATCCTAATGCTTCATATTTATCTTGAAATGTTATCATACATAATACTTATTATTTTTGTAATAAAGCAATTTAAAAAAATAAAAAACTTTAAAGTAATACTTTAATCTCTAAAACGTTTGTCTTTAAAAAAAATTTGTTCAAAAATCGATTTATTTTTTTCAGATCACCCATCCCTCAGTCTGAGGGACCCTGCTTTTTTGGACTTGAGATCCGCTTTAGGACTGTAGTACTTTTGAGATTACTGTTTCACTGATTATAAGAACAAGAAATTTTTCATTTAACTTTCTTACAGCAAGCATCATTACTATTTCGACGAGCACCCCACAGATTTTTAGGACTTACGATATTTTTGCATTTATATTATGTTTATATAATATATGTATATATTTCTATAAGAATTCGATATTCGCTTTGCGAATCGCGAGAGCTTTAAACATTGGTCATTTCAAAATTTATCCACTGCTTCCGCGTTATTTTCACCATTCGTCGGCTTGACTATTTCTCTCTACTGGAGACGTACACTCAGTCTATATGTCCTCGATATAATGTCAATCGCTTATATCTATACTTGTCGTTCTCATACCTTTCACATCGCCCATATATTCGCATATGTACTCGTTAATATAATATAATATCACATGCAATTAAAATAGGATTGTCGAACACGTACCTACTTAGACAGAGCTCTAACCCCTAATGATTCTCATAGTAACTTCAATCTTCGTGGTACGCGATAATTATATCTCTAACTTTCTGTCGTCTATTACATATGCGTGTCTATTTATCCAGAAATTCGTGAAAATGGCCCACGAGTCTTTTGCATTTAATTCTCCCTTAAATAATTTAACGCGCAAAATTCTTTCAATTTCATCCTCTTCGAGGCTTTGCCAATTTTTTTTTTTACATTTGACACAATCATTGAGGTTCATGCAAATAATAAGTTTCAATTTCTTTTTTTAGCTAATTTTTCTGAGTTGGATTCATTAATCAGATGCAATATACTCGAAGACCTCCCGAGCAAATTTTGCGGGAAAATGAACATACGTTCAGCTAATACCAGACAGCTAACGTATTTTCAACATCTACTGTCCTTTGACTACTCACACTATTTAATAACATCTCGCTAAATATTTAACGTATCTATAGGCCATATACATATTTACGATGTATGTATTAATGTTTCGCTCGAGTGCGGGCATGATCGCAGGATAAGTTGTTTCACGTGCAGGGAGGAGACTATGTGCGTAGTAATGCAATGTAATGTATTGTATTCCTGTGCGTGTGTAAGCAAAAATTCAGAAGGTCAACAGATAAATAAGATTTGTTAAAATGGATATTAAAAAAGTACGTTCCGATTTCCGGATTCTGCCTCAAAATCCTGACCATGCCCGAATTAAGTACGAACGGCTTCCCGGAAGCGGAGCGTACCGAGAACAGAAGTGTAACAATTAGATTACATAAAGTAGGTTTTGTTAGATAGACTTTAAAATTTAAATCGATATACACATGTTGGCATGAGAGTTATCACAGTTACAATACAGTATTATTGCCGAAGGGAACTCTTTAAAGCGCTGCACGCTCCGTAGGTGGAAAATTTTGTTATCACGCTCCCCTCCCTCAACCCAGCGACTAATCACCCGCCCTTATTTTCTTGAGAATTCAAAGAATCTCGTTTATCCGATAAAGTTTTCTAAATCCCTTCCAGCGAATTTAATTTGCCTACAACTAAACTTTCGATTCTGGACATGTTTGTATTAGTTTCTTCTAGTCACCTAAACATTGCTCAAAATACGATACTCTCTTCTTTTGACTGGCTTGCGATCCTCCACTAGCGGTATTATTAATGTAAAAAAGTTAAAAACTCACATGTGCGCACATCTATCGCAGACGCAACACTCAAGAAGAGTATCGAAGATGTAAGCGGAATGTCCTACTCGATTTTTATTACAACACAAAATGATCAATCTTTCTGTAAGGGACATCCTAGTACCATCTTTGATGCTTTATACTTTATAGGAATCATTTTCTGAAGAAACGATTCCCTTGAGTACTTTGTATATTACTGTTTCAAATTTTTTTGCGTTGCGTATGTGCATACATAGCGTGAGCAATGTGCAGCTTCAAGCAAATCCGTCTATTATTCATCACTACGCGCGAAACGATTGTATCGTACCTCGCGAAACTATCGCACGGGGTCCCGATATGTCCGCCATTTTCAACGGTGGAAGGCCTTTTTTTGCATCGACCGCTCAACAAAATGTTGCTGTAATTTTTAACTGTTAAAATCATCATCGAAAGCTGTTTAGATTCTATTTTAGATTTAATGATATTGTGGACCGATAATTAAATTAGATTCCTTTGCATAAGTTTGATGAGCAGTCGATACTATTTCTTAGAACAAAGTGTATGCGCGAAGTGCGTGAGCAATGTGCAGCCTTAAGCGAGTTCGTCCGTCGTCTACAAATTTAAAATTGAGTTAACAAAGCAAGTTATCTTTATGTGATTAGTGGTAGACGATCGTAACGGGGTCCCAATAAAAACTCGCTTTGGAAAGCCGGCAGGTTTATTTTCTCGAAGAGTAACGTTCACGGACGAATGTATCAAAGAACTATACGTTAAGAAGGTTCGCTCGGCTCGGATCGAAAATCCTGGTAAAAAAGTCTAAGCGAAAATCTTGTCATATCAAACACGCCGTGCTAGTGACGACTAGGAAAAAATGCTAAACGATTCATCCATACACAACTAGTTTGTTTAGTTTTTAGTAATAGTAGCAGTACAATAGTATTACTGCATTAAGTTAGGACTTAAACTTTCCCTTCGCAGGTTATATAGTCGTGTTATATATTAATATAATAAGTATAGTAAAACTTTCACGCTCCTATGAAACCGTACGTGGATCACATATCTATATTACTTTTTATGCTGCAAGTGTACGATGTAGCTTTTGTATTTCAGTTTTGTGTGTTCTGTCTGTCTGTTTTATGTAAGAAGTATCGCGCGGATTATGTACAGTATATCTAACGTATGTATTACGTGAACATAGTACAATACAGTGGACAGTATCTTAATTGCTTCGTAACATCGACATCGAATAAATTATCTCCATACTGATTTGAGTCAGTAGACAATATTGCAGGTTGAGGAGCTCATGTTGACACACTCAACTCAGATATTGTACCTGCTAAAAATTTTTCTTCTTCTGGTCTTCGGTCTTCTTACTGAGATGTATCTTCTGCATTCGACTACTTGACACACATTTGGGTCACACACTTAAGGAAGGCCACATTGAACTATTCTAAGAAATTGTTATCTAGCGTTCTCAACTAACACACTCGTAAAATTTTAGTCTAGGTCTCTCGACCCGTATTCTCTATCTAAGCAAAGGTCGGAGTTGTTGATGAACGACGCGACGGGATCAAGTGAGCGAGGACGATGGTCGTGGTGTTTGATAAAAATTGCGTCTCTTCCACTTATTGGTCTTTAAAGGCGTTAAAGATGTGGAAGAAAATCTGCAGTACGAAACCCATCGAACTTGCTTTCTGATTGCATCATTCTTAATTACTTGTCGAATATGTGAATACGAAGTCATTCTCGCATTTAGTAGACTCTACATTAAAGTCTACTTGGAAGTCTCGTGCGTTGAAACCTCGAAATGATTTTCTGGAAAATGCAGATCGGGATTTTCTGACGAATGAAAGCGTCTTTAAAAACTACGGAAATATGACTAAACCATACAAAAGTTTGCTTGGCCATTTTCAATGGCGCGCTCTCATCAATCGGGAGGATATTCTTTGTGCATATTAGCATAAAATCGTTAAATAGTCGAAAAGCGGAAATCACGTAGGTGAAAGTTAAATGTTGGTCGGGAGTCAGAGTATTTGGATTCGCTGATTAAAATTGTTTAGAAAAACTGGACGAAATTAAGAGTTATGATTCTCGAAACGAATTGCATTAGGAAGAGAGAATCCCTTATACTCTTTCGATTGAATGCGACGAATCAGGAATACATTCGTCGCTGATTCGTATTAATGGTTCACGATTTTGCTAAATCTGAACGCTTGATTCCGTAACGCCATCAGCTTTTGTTTCACTGGGTTTTGTTGCGACAATGACGTCGTTCGAGGTTTCGACAACTTTTTTCTCAATTGCCATATCACACAGTAGTGTAGCTTGCATAGCATTATACATACCAGTTCTTGCGTAACGCGATGCCTTGGTCAGGTTGCGGATGCTGTTGGCCAATGTGAATATGTCTGCAAATACAAAAAAGAAAATCATAAACCTATTTTGCGTGAGTAGATGATTCTCTGTAAGTTTATAATCATCATCTTACTTTAATTAAAAAATAGAAGTTTATTATAAAATCTTAATAGGAAAATGTGACTTACCTTTGTCATCGTGAATCGGCATGCAGGGAATGCTTTCCTTCTGGCGTTTTGTAGCATTGGCGATTTCTTGCTTACGACACTCTTGAACCATTTTGATCGTTTCTAGCCAATGCTCCATGGCTTTATGGATTCGTTGATTCATCGAGGCTCCTCGAAGACGTTCCATCTGTCAAAAATATTTTAAAGTACTATTTTGTACTATAATATTTATAAATTATACGAATTTATAGATTTTTTTTCAAAATAATCTAAAAAAACCTGCAAAAAATGTCGATCTATTCCTATCATAAAAAAAGTTTGCAATTAAATCGCAAAAGAATTCTTGTAATCTAAAAATCTGAAGCCACATTCTGAGCTATCAACAGTTATTATGTCTAATAATAATGGAGATGCTTTAATTGTGAGGAAAAAAAACTTACTTTGGCGATCAGAGTAATGACCCTTGCATGCTCTCGCATGTGATCCACAATAAGTCGATCAACGCGCGATGGACTCCCTTGGAGACGAGGCGTTGGTATGTTGTTTGCACTTGTTACCTTCTTTCCAGGAAAATGTGCAGCAAGGCCAGCCTCACACTTCTTCCGTTCCTTCTCGAGCTGTTTGAACTGCTCATAAGTCTGCTCTAATCTCAAATGTAAGATTTTTGAAGATCCGGTACGCTTGACTGTTCCATTTCCACTTCGCAAGCCCAATCCTCCGTCAAACAAAACGGACATTGGATGATGAGGTGGACAGGGTATCGGGACTGGCATGGGCATCACAGATGGAAACACAGGCGTTCCAGAGGCTCCTTGTAACAATCCTTTGAATAACACATCAGCAGGAGGCACGGCCGACATTCCCTTAGCTCGTTGTTGTCGTTGCTTGGCTATGCGATTCAGAATGTTGTTGTCAACCGTACTGTTCACCATTTGTTGAGCAAGGTGGTTATTAGAAGGAAACGGTATCCCGTTGGGGAGTTCGTATCCCTTTACCTTGTATCCTGTACAAGGAGTGTTTGCTCGCTTCAGACCATTGGAATAGTTCATACCGTTTGGGCTGTGAGGAACATTCTGCAAAGTATTTCCGTTGTTAGGAACGTAACGTTGATAACCATTCACTGGTTGATAGTTATACTTAGTCGATGGTGGTTCCACGGTTGTATTTCGAGAACTAAGATTCCTCGGAAAGCCAATTGGAGAATAGACTGCTTTTTCTCTAGATTTAGTTTTTGGACTGAGAATTTTCAGAAGATTGTTGTCAATCCGCTGATCCTGATTGCTTGAGAGAGCATCGTAGGCGTTGACATCATTGTTTTTAGGCATGGGGTATTCATTAAGACCCGGGCATCGATTTATGAAACGCTTGTAGTTCTGCTCGGCTGTTCTATCCTGTTTGAATGCTTGAGACTGATGGTGCAAGAAGATCTGATGCTCATTGCTCTGTGCCATGTTGCTGACATTCATATTTGACGTGTCGTGAAGATCCTTTAAGTCTTCGAAATTATTTCGAGGAAAGTTATTAGAAAAACAGTTCTGTAAAGCTGCATCGGCGGGGGAGAAGTGTTGTAAAGGTGAATTTGATAGAAAACCTGAATCAGCGCTGAGGTCAGTCATCGCGGAACCTGGTCTGTAGGATTGAGCATTGGCAGTCATGTTATAGGCTTCCTGGACGTTGTGCAATAAATTCGTGTGCACGTTCTGGGGAATATTGTGACCTACGTTGCAATGCAGCTGCATGTCGATCAGAGTGACGTTGTCTGATGAGTCAAGGGCCAAATTGCGAGCCACGTTGAAGTTGTAATCTGTGGTTGGACAGGACTGCATTTGTTGTTGTTGGTAGTTTCCAAACAAATCTTTAGGGCATTCCGAAGTGAGGAATGATTCGGTCCAGTTGGAGGGTCTTGAACCATAATCCATTCCACTAGTCGTTGTTAACAGTCCATTGGACGGAGGGGCGTAACTTCTACTTGTACATGGAGACTGCTGGCTGGAAAGCAGATTGTGATGTTGCATGTCAGAATGATGTGGATTATTTGTGAATCCATTGTTAAAAACGTTTCCTTTTTCAAGTCCCGTGCACACATTTAGACTCAATGAATTCAGTCCACCACAAATATTACCGTATTCGCGGTCATTTTCGATTATATTTGAAATGTCATTTGACATTCTCCTTGACGGATATTGTTGAGTCTGTCTGCAGAGGTCATTGTTGATGCCAGGATTTGCACTAGGTCTCATTTTACTAATATGCGACATTTGGGCCATCCGAGCGTCAGGATGATACCGCAGAGAAGGATTTCCATTGTATCGATTGACGTAGACGTCGTCGCCGACAATGGAATCATCGTCTAGAATTTTAGCGACTAAGTCATTCACCATTGAGTTGCTCAAGTCTTGACTTTCTTCGTCATCAACGTTTCCCTGCAATACGAATATTAATTAAAATATATTGGGTTTTATTTTACTTCCAAAATTAGTGAGCAAGTTTTTAAAAGCTTAGTAAGGCTTAAAAATATCTAAATTCAATTCAGTACATTATTTTCCATTTCTAAAATTGAAATGTATTTTATATTTCTCACAAATTTTAAAAACATGAAACGAGGATATCATAGATATTTTTTTAAGTTTCATTTCAATACCAAAATCCAAAAGTTTCAAAAGAAAACAAATCAACTTACCTTAATACTGGAATTGCCAACGAAAAGGTCGCAGCTCCAGGGATTGTAATCAGAGCGGCGATTGCTTGTCGTGCAGTTGCTGGCTGGTGGCTCGAACATACTGATGCCGTGTTCAATCTGGTGAAATAAAAGCACCACTAAAAATAATCTCAAAAGAATATTTGAAAAAAGCTCGATGATTCGAATTATCAAGTCCGAGTATACATAATTTGGACAGACAACTAACACTATCCATGATGGTGGGAGGGATGACGAGGAGAGATTTGGACTTGGAAGGACGACAAAAAGGAGGTCAAGCTAATGTGAGGCCTCTACGAGAAGTTGTGATAACATAAACCGTCAACTTCGATCTCGTAGATCCGAGCCTTATTTGTGACAGCTGATTGAAATCACGACCGAACGTCGCAATTACATAGTAACAAGCGAAGTTGCGTGGAATTGGAGTTGATTGGATTCGTAGCACTCTTCCCGGCGAGAGGCTCGATCAGCTCATTAATTAGTACCTTGCCAACGGTGAGAGCATTGTTGCCGATGATCGCGGCTAAATTTTGCACCTCGGAAAGAGCCATTTGTTAGGGATCACGTACACCACCTGCCATTACCGTTTCGTTCAGTTTCGTTTCACTTGCGACTCGTGCGCCTGTCCTCCCACTACTAACTACTTCATACTTGTCACGCACACCCGCACATACTGCGCACTCTACCCAGTAGGGTCATTGCGTTTTATACATTTTATACAGCACACGACCGCCGCAGCCGCATCACAATCAAACTCAATCAAATGCCGATCTCGCGTTGTTTTCGATTGATTTGCAGCTCTCTCAATAAATACATGATTGAAGATTGATCAGACAGTCTGCTTTAGAAAAGAAGGGCGACTGACAATATCTGAATGACTCAAGTTAGTCTGCTACTGGTTTTTTTTAGAACAGGTGAAAATGGCTTGTTGACAATCGTAGAAGAGTATGTTTGTACGGCCTGATTTCGAAACAGTCTGGAAAACTCTACTGACCGGGCCCCTATACGCTTCTGCAATACACAGTTATATATGATATAGTAAAGTATTGTAAGTACCAATTTGCGCCAAGTACATAATTCAAATAAAGGTATTTAAAATAATTGGGAGTAAACTCACAAAATTTCAAGGGGAATTCAAGATGAACTTAAAGAATATTTAGAACAAGGAAAAAAATTCAAAGGAATTTAAAATGTCATGCGCGCTAAAGCACGTGCCTTTGACTACTTTTAAAAATCTTATGTTAAAATATCATAATCTTCAATAATTTGATTCCAGTCTCAAATCTCGAAATATTTGAAATATAATTTAGAAGATTTCAAGTGATACCAAAAGATACAAAACATTTTTTTTAAGTATTTTAGATTATTGCAGAACATTTAGTTAAAAGAATTATTCAAGGGATTTCAAAAGATTTCACCGAATTTTTCAGCAAATAATAGATTTCAACAGATTTTAATACTTTTTAAAGAATCCAAAAACATTTTTAACATTTTCAAATTAGGTAGTACTTGAAAATCATTAAAAAATTTTTTTTTATCATTTAAAAGCACGTAAACGATTTTGAAACCCTGTAAAAAATATTTGTAAAATTTGTAAGTTCATCACCCAAATAAAAAATATACAAAATGATTTGATTTCCTACAAAATAACGAAAAAAGAAGAATATAACAAAAAAGAAAAAAATTTCCAGCGATTTTTTTTATAAACATGTGAGTCAAGTAAATCTTTATCGAAAGTGAAGACTAATAAATATCATCAAACCTTACTAAAAAGAAAGTAGGGAACCTATTACATATTCTTAGAATATTTTCTTGATGCAATTCTGAGAATTGCTTGTTCTAACGGCCACGAAAAAGACGGTCCCTTTGTTAAAAATTATATTCGACTTATCTGCTCTGAAATTTTTTCAGATGTTACGGAAGCATATTGATTATAACAGATTAAATTGTCAAAGTGTTTACCAAATTACACTAAAAGAGAATATGAGAATTGAAATCAAAGTAAAATGTTCATATTTCGCCGCATTGAAGTTTAAGCAAAACAAATTAAGATGACAATAAAGCATGCTTGTATCATTTTTTATTTTTATTTATTCAATAACACTCACGAAAGCTAAATAGTCGAGTTTATATGAAAGGAAATAGAAAAATGCTCTAGTTTTCCAAGAATCTTATATCGAATTCCGAGAAGTTGCCGCCGCTTTGTTTGGGCAGCCCTGCTCCTTCCGATGTTTTGATCAAAACAAAACACAAACAAGGCTTTCTCTCGAAACAAAAAACTTTCAGAAGTCAATAACCTAGCGTTTAAGTTATTGGACACGAATTTTTCTAATTATTGCAAGCATAAAATTGAAAATAACTTACCCCCCTATGTACCTTCTTTTCAGAGAAATATG
The DNA here is from genome assembly GCA_900474325.1 of Synergus umbraculus. Classification (NCBI taxonomy): domain Eukaryota; kingdom Metazoa; phylum Arthropoda; class Insecta; order Hymenoptera; family Cynipidae; genus Synergus; species Synergus umbraculus. The sequence continues at coordinate 5,516 of UCOK01014526.1, read as the reverse complement.
CGAGTTTTTGAAGATGTTCGTTAAGTTCTCTCCAATTAAAAGCGAGGAAGTGAAAAGATGTGACACTATAAAAGTTTATACTGATTTTTACACTGAAAACTCAAAACAATTTTTAGTTTCATTCGTTTTTACAATCTACAATCATTCGCCGCTTTAAAAACGTTTTAATTATCATAAAAACAACATTGAATAAGCGACCCGCGCAGACCCGAATCCGTTTTCTAAATTCTAAGAACTGTTGATGCAGCCCAGCCGAACTCTACGTAGTACTGCCGGTAACTCGGTGACTGCCGGAAGTAAACGAAGCTCATACATGTTGCCAACTGTACGGCAAAATTAACCAATCGAATACAATTTTCGGTTGGTTAACCTGATTCTGGCGGGAAAATTCAAATTCAAATTTGATATAAAGAAAAAGAGAGCATTGTAAAAATAAATTTCTGGGTTTCCCCCTAAAGAAAGGTCAATTACTAATTAAATTTTAAATAAAAGTTGGGGTGTGCTTTGAAACTTTAAACCGTAATTAATTATTCCTTTTGTAAAAAAAAGGAAAAGGATAAAAAATTAATACAGATATCGCATTCTATTTAGGTATGTTAGGTATGTATATATTTTTTAAATAGCGTACACTTGGCGTGAGATCTAGAGTTAGAAAAATAGTATTATAATTAAAATGTCTAGTCCAAATGACGGTCCTTATGTAATATTGATAAAAATAAATATCAAAGTTGAGACGTACGAAATAAAATGTAAATTTTGTGTGTACAGTTTTACACTCATGACACCAACTTACATCTTAAGCTTTCATTTTACAGAGGAACCGTAGTTGTAACATCTTGACTTCTTCGTTGTTTATTTTTACTACCCCTTCCTGATTGTCGATAGACAATAGAACTCCGACCGCCTCTCGGTCTTCTCCTACAATCACTTTTACACGGTCGCCTCGTACTGGAACGACAGGTTCCAGTTGATCACATTCTAGATTCACAGTTCTATCCTCATCCGGCAAAAAGATGGCACACATACCGCCCGAAGTTCCTCTAATCACCCCTGTTTGACCAGCAAGCGCGAGATCTGGGTGAGAGTCACGAATTCGCACTTCAATGTCAATGGTGCACCACTCCGAACCTATAAATCCAGGCCCTCCTATATCCATTCCGGAGCCAGGAGTCTGTGGATTATATGGACTTCCGGCTACTCCTAAAATTTACGAGTATATTATATAAATTTTGTAATTTTGTATTATTTTAATATTTTATATTATTAAAAATTATAAAGGATCTTACCAGGCGTCATTGGACTGTATCCCATAGGTGAAGGAGAAGCAAACGGTCCATGAGGACTTGCAGAGTAACCCGTTCCCGATGGAGATGGCGTTGCTACATATCCCGTTGGACTTGGGCTAACAGTTGCACTTCCAGCTGGACTTGGACTTGGCTGATAGGGCCCATAACTCTGCTCAGATCCATACATGTTTCCTGGCGTTTGAGGCGTGTAAGGACCACCAGTGGCTTGATATCCAGATGCATATGCAGGCGAACCACCGTCCTCCATAGTATAGTTATCAAAGTCATTTGTCCTGGCTGGCGTGTTCGTAACAGTAGGATCCCAGGCTCCAGTTTGTCCAGGAGTCCGAGATCCATCGTGCGATGGCGTCATAGAACCATAATGAGGTGTGCGAGAACCAGCTGCAAATAAAATAATCATAAATGAATGCATATTTCTTAAGATGAGAAATTCATTTACAAGAAATAAATCTGACCAATACTTACTCTCGTACATTGGTGTCTGAGAGCCATGCATGGGCGTCTTGGAACCGTCTCTGGCATACATAGGAGTTTGATTTCCAGCAGCATAAGATGGAGTTCTGCTGTAGCTGCTGAATCCACCTTCTTTGGTAGGAACTCCCACATTAGCAATATGGGATCTATCGACAGAAATTGTCTGACAGCTTGAATGAAGTTCGACTCTAGCAGTGGTCTCGGTGGCATCTTTCACGATGCCAACGTTTCCTTTATAATGTCCTCTAGTTATTTTAATCGTGGTACCGATTAGCTCTCGGTCACGACGTGCAGCTCCTCCTCCTCGACCTCCACCTCTACCACCACCACCGCCGCCACCAGCACCTCTTCCAAATCCAGCACTGCAAACAAAGATAAATTGTAATATATAATCTTCGCATTGACCAAAAATATAGGATTGGTTATTTGAAAAAAAAAAGAAAAAAACTAACCCACTGGTCGGATGCATTGGAGAAGCGATTCCTGGCGACATAAAGACAGCCATTGATGACACAGCTGGCGAGGATGTAACTTTATTTCCACCAGCGAGTTGTAAGTGTCTCGTTTTACAAACAAAAATACCTCCGTTCTCAACATCGTTTCTCGAGTGTACAAAAGCAAAGCTTCTATAAAGATGTTTAATTTCTCCACCTTTGGATACATGACGACCGTCGATTGCTGTTACGACATCTTTTTTCTGGATAGTATTTTGCTGAGAATCGAGAGCTATTGCATGACGATTTTCTCGTCGTTTTGTAAGTCCCTGAGGTCTAGCTTCAACGACCTTTCCATGCATCGAGAGAACATGAAAATTTTCACGCTCGAGTCGAACGATGACTCCTACTGTTTGAGCATCTAGTTGTACCAGATCTCCCCACTGGAACTGACCCATACTGTCCACTCCGGTAGCCATATCTGAACATAATTGCAAGTCTCTAGGAAGAACTTCCAACTCATGCATTGACAAATCACTGAAGAGAACGACTCTATTTTGCTCTACTCGCACAATCAACCCCGTGTCACCCTCGTAACGACCAGCCAACACCTTTACATGATCGCCCATTGTGAAATACTTGCGCAATTCACTTGCTTGAAATTCAAGCGCTTCTTTCAGTTCTTCGTGCTTCGGAAGCACCATAATCATGTTTCCATCTATCGAAACAATCTTTCCCTGGAGGTTCATCAATTCGCCTTCGCATACTTCAACGTTGTCTCCATTACTGAAAGAATGCGTTACAACAGAGTCTTCTTTACCAGCCACACTAGTAACTGGAGCTCCACTCAATTCGATGTCAATACCTTCTGGAGACTCTTCAAATTTCTCCAATTCCGAGAGAGTTGGTTTCACGCCTTCAATCAAGATTGCGCTAATGGTAAAGGTTTTGTAAAGAAAACCTTTACGGCTGTATCGGTTTCCTTCAAATAATAAGTAGTCACCATCACTGGTAACTTCTCCACCAATGGCGCGAATCGCTTCTGGATCAAAAGGTTTTGCAGGTGGCCTTCTCTTTCTTTTACGTTTCAAAGCCTCGGATTCACTTTGAGCTGTTCGTAAAGCTCCTCGAGGTCTGGTGTAATCAATTCTAGGTAAAAGCTTCAAGTGTACTTGGTTTTGTCCTATTTCAGTGAAATCTACTTGAGCTATGTCATCTTTGTAGATTCCTCTTTTAAGTCTGACCCACTGCTTCGGTTTTAAACCAGTCTGTCCCTTGACCACTCGCAAAACATCGGTCATTTCTTTGATGGGTACCATCTGCTGTTTCCAAAGACCCATCCTTAAGGAACCTACATTTTCGATCGCGGCCTTAACATGAGGCTGCTTGTATGCCTCAACGTAGATGAAACCTTTTACTCCCTCGGGAGCGACCACTGATTTAATTTGAAGAGGTTGACCTTCAGCTTGGTAAACCAGAAATTTTCGCATGAGTAAGAGGCATGTTGCCTTTTCTTCGCCGACGCGACATTTCACCATCCAGAGATTTGGATCTTTGACACCGGGAAGTAAAGTTTGCTGAGTAATCTCATCACTCATTTCTTCACCTCCGTCACCGAAATGCCGTGCAGCCATGGATTCATCGGCATATTTTTTTCGAAGATACTCTTCGATTTCATCTTCTTTTTGGGAACTGTGACATAAAAATATTAGTTAACCTCGCAATATTTTACAGAAATTTTTGTAATATATATTTACGTTTTATATTAATACTTACTCCCAAAGGTTCGTGCCTCTTCTCCTTCCTTCAATTTCTCGAGCAGTAGGTCCAAGTTCATCAATTTCGTTACCAATAATTCCAATTTCTTGAGCACCTTCTTCCCATTCTTCATCATCTTCGACATCATCGTCAACTTCAGCCTCGTGAATAATAAAACCACCACATCTTTCCTTTTTCTTCTTTTTCCTTGGCCGGTCATCATCTTCATCTTCCTCCTCATCATATTCACTGTCATTCAAATCTTCTCCTTCTGGTTCTTCTTCAGGTTCCACATCTTCATCACCTGATCTAGCTTCTTCGGCTTCCGCGACAGATCTTTAAAAAATATATAAAAATGAAGAAACTTAATTTTACTGAAACATTTTAAATGATTGATGAACAGAATTGTAACTCACCCTGATCTGGATCGCGAACGAGATCGGGACAGAGAACGAGACTTGGACCTCGATCTTGAACGACTCCTGGATCGCGATCTTGATCTTGAAACTGATCTGGATCTCGTTGGGGATCGTGAACGTGATCTAGATTTGGACCTTGATCGAGATCTTGATAGACTTCTTGCAGAACGATTTTCTACCTCGCTATCACTTTGAATAATGCGGCGACGACCACCTCGCTCACTCTCATTGTCAGATAGATTACTTCCCTCTGAATCCGACATAGCTTAGCCGGGAGAAACAAGTACTTTTAAAAGATCTGTAAAAAGAAACAAGTATATTTCCTTTAATTTTAGAAATTCTCAGTCTTGTGCCATTTGTAAATATGTACCGTAAAATCATTGGTTAAAGATTTTGAAGTACGATCAATGTACAATCATTGATGACTTTTTATCAAAATGTGTAAAACAACTTATCAATATATAAAAATATTATCGAAAATTAAAAAAAATTGAAATTGAGCAAGCAATGGATAAATTATACAATGCGACTACACGTCCGGCTAGACGGACGTTTTTGACAAAATTAATTCATCCGGCTGCAGTACAGTGTACACTGCCAGTAGCCGGACAAATTTATCTAAAATAATTCGTCCGGCTACAGCCGAATGTCGAATTTAAGGCCTGATTACACGCTTTTAGGAAAATGTCCTTCTTCTCACTCTACCATGTGACTATCCCATAAGTTTGTCTCATTCTCGCACATTTTCCGCATGCAAAGTGGATAATGTGCGAGAATGAGACAAACTTATGGGATAGTCACATGGTAGAGTAAGAAGAAGGACATTTTCCTAAAAGCGTGTAATCAGGCCTTTAGTTAATAAGCGTGATTAGTTCGTCTATTTATCTTTATGGTCGTTTTAAATTATTATTGTTATTTATATTATACTTAGACCACGCTCATCAAATTTCGTCACTTATTCGATTCTATTAATTCAAGCTATATTGAAGAAAAAAAGGAAGAAGAAGGGGAATATTATTATCTCTACACTAATTAAAAGGCGAATTCAAAGTAAAGAAATAGAGGGAAACCTGTGAAGACGAAATGTTGATCATGAATTGTAATATATGTAATATATCCTAATT
>UCOK01014520.1:0-35122 GCA_900474325.1 Synergus umbraculus | reverse complement strand
GTCCTATAGTTTACACTCCAGATAGTCAGTTTGACTATCCATTTTTCTCCGTGTAATATATATAAATACACTTATTAAATATATAAATCCACTTATACACTGTTAAATAAATACTATTCACTTTCACAACACCAACCGTCAATCGAGCCGTCAACCAGCATAAGCGTCATACGCATCGCGTCGGTATGTTTAGTTAGTCAAAGAAATTATTTGGTTGAATCAACCAAATTATATTTTTACACTAACCAAATCATTTTCTAATAAATAATATGTTTCGTTCAACACGTTTATTTGGTTGAATCAACCAAACATGCTCAAACAAATAATTACTTTGAGTTGACCATATGAAATTGTTGCGTTTTTTCAAAGGAACCAAATGTTTAGTTGCGTTGACCAAATTTTTTAGTTGCAACAAACAAACTAGGTTAAACAAACTGTTTTATTGAATCAACCGAATTTTTTCTCTGAGTGTGCACTTGAAACATTAGAAGCTAAAATTACTCGTGTTATTCGTCAAATACATGTCTTTAAAAAATAAATGTAAAGAATAATTCTTTCGATTGGTAATAAACATCTCACAATTAATCTGAATTTTATGAGTTTTTTTATTAAAAAAAAACCATTAGTTGGATCACCCTTTACCTTGCATAGTTTAGCTGGAAAATGGATTTTAAGAAATTTTCAAAACTATTTTTGATCGATAAAACCCGAACAGTTGGTCAAAAATGAATAGATAACAGAGAGGATTGTTTCGGAAAGTCCTTAAAATAGTGTACATACCAAAGCGCAATCAAATCTAACGGGTCATTCAGAAGTTATGGGAGACATAAAAAAAAATGCACAAAGTAATAAACACAAATTAATAGCTGGGACAAACAAACACACAAAATTCGTCGAAAGACAGTTATTTCATATGCTCTTAAACTAATATAATATGCATTGGATGAGTATATTCTTTTTACATTCTCATCAGAGAATGTATTAGTTTTGTGTAAAATTTGACCTCCTCGTTTTTTGTCAAATGTCGACGTTTTGTGACCCCCTGAACCCAAAAAACATGTTTTTATCAATATGTCTGTCTGTCTGTAGATTTGAGTTTGTGAGCACGATAACTTTCGAAAGAATTGACCGATTTGATTGGCCTTTGGTATACTCTTTTATTGTCCTAAAATAAAGGTCAAGTTCGTTAGCCAGTCATTTTTGATAAAAATTAAAAAATTTGGATAATTTTTAAAGTTAAAAAAAAAAATTTTTTTTTAATTTACAAATGTTGTTTAATGATATTCATAGTATTCAATTAGACGAACAATTTATCATTATGACTTTTTTTTACAAAACAAAAATTGTCAGATATATAACTTTCCAAAAATTCAAAAAAATAAAGATAATTAAAACTCATGTGCACTGATGAGAATGTGTTCCTTAAGGTCGATAGAACCTTAAGTAAATTAGTTTTCTTCAAATAAAAATAAAGTAATTTAAGTAAAAGTATATATCAGAGATGAAGATTGGTAAGCGAATGCAAGCGCGCAAAGTGTGATGAGAATGTGCTCACAAGGCACCCCTAGTTTTTGTTTTGTTTATGTGTGAGTGTTTGTGTGTGTGTGTTTGTTTTATATGATTGCGTGTAGTAAATATGTATTATTTGTTTGTGTGTTATTTGTCTTTGTTTTGTATGTTTTGTTCTTGTGTATCGCTTTTTGGGTATCATTAGCATCAGGGCCAGTGGGGCATTGGTTGTCTTTGTTGCTCATTATCACTCATTGACACTCATATATGGAAAACCGTCAATCTTTTTACATATTTGTAAATGTCTCGCATGCTCTCATTTGTTTACATTTACGGCTCTTGATGAGCAAGAAAGAGAGACAACCAATGCTCCGTCGGCCCTGAGTAGTATGGTATGTGTTGTTTGTGTGTGTGTATACGTGGGTGTGTTTTTTTTCTTTATTTTATTTGTTTGCAGATATTTTTTTAATTTTGTCGTTTTTGCATATCGTTAATACGTAGATATTATTAGTTTATGTATTGTATGCATTTTTTATTCATTAATTTTGTTTGTGAGCATCGTTAATGTGTTATGTTTGTGTGCGTGGTATTTTTGTATGAGTTGTTTGTGTGTGTGTCGTTTGTATGGCTTTTGTTTGTCTGTGATCGCTTTGAATATCGCTTCGGTGTGTTGTCTTTATATGTATTTTATTTTTTTTTTATTTTTATTTTACCTCGCTAAGAGGTACCCCGATAAAAGGATTCATGGCCTTGATGAGCTCGGAAGCTTCCCCCACTACAAACTCTATTCACGCTGCCTCGAGACTTGGTCACAAAACTCCGATAAGAGATCGCAACCGAGTGCAGCTTACTTTCAGTTTTTTCTCATTGAAAATGCTTTAATTAAAATTATTTTTCTAATTTGCATACAATAACTTGTATATTTGTATATATATATTTTTTTTTTTTTTTTTTTTTGTTTTTTAAAGGTAGTTGATACTTCTAATTCCTATATATAGTAAAAGGCAGATTTATTTTCATAAAACTTTAAAAAAAACAAAATTATAATTTCATTTTATATTAAAATATAATATGTACATATTTTAATACATATGTGTATGCTGTAAACAATCTATTGTAATATGTATTGTATTTTTGTCCACTTATTCCCGTGTACATTAAAAAATTAAAATATGTATAGGATCTTAACATTTTAAATGTTAAAATATTCTCAGTTTTATTTATGAAAAAAATCAAAATTATCAAAAAGACGCTGCTTTTTCGTCGCCGCCGGCCGCGTATTCTTACCCCTAACTGCCCGTGGGTCTCCTCTTAGCGAGGTTGTACTGCAGATGTATGTGTTGATTCTGGAGATTGCTTGAGTATATATTGTTTGATTTTATTGTTTGTTTGTGCTGTTTTTATGCGTACTTTGTGTTCTCAAGATTTTTATTTGCCTACGTTGTTCGTGTATGTATTATTTTTGATATTGTTTGAGATTATTATTGTTTATGTGTTCTGTTTTGTGTGTCGGTGCATGTACAATTTTTGACTATATTGGTTGCGTGTCATATTTATGGGGATTTTCTTTGAGGAAAAAGTGTTGTTCATGTATACTGTTTCTGTATATTGTTTATGGGTGTTGTTTGTGTGTCTCCTTTCAAATTCAACCAATTACATATGAAATAGCCGTCAAAACAGAACGATTAAACTCTCAATATTTAATCATATTGTATTTCCAGCAGAAAAAGATTTTCTACAACTCTAAAACTGTATCTCATTAATGACCTTAAATAAGTCTCACCATCATTAAGAAAATCTATCTCTTCCAGTTTCTTCTATCCCCTCACAAATAAGTATAATTAATCTTTGGTCGATTTTGCGATGTTGGTTAGCCGCTCTCCTATAATACGAAAAAGACGAAGGGACCCTAATCTCCTTGAAGAATAATGGTGGTGACGAAATTTGAGCTCCCGTTAGTGCTTGCTGTCTGAATTTTTTCAACGGCCTCTCTAAATATATCCCCTTAACCTTAAATGAAACGAGCTTCAGAGGGATACAATATATATATACATCACACTATACATATATGTATCCTCTTAAATGCGACGTCTCAAAAAATCTTTCCTTTTTACGTACAAGTGTTTGTTAAGAAACTCGAATAGTGTGTCATATGTCCACACACGATACAACTTCACCCTAGCTCTTCTAGATTGCCATACAGTATAATATTTGTCGAGGGCGAGGTCGTTTCAGTTTACAACCACGTGTGGCTCGCATTACCGACGTGCGGGGGATCTTTTTTTCATCTCGTCTCGCCTTTAAGAACTCGAATTTTTAGCTCACATGCCACTGACCATTCGAGAACAGTGGCCGAGTGGTTGTCACAGCTTAAAAAAAAAAAAAGAATTATTTATCTTCTCGAGCACTCAATGTTTCCGTTTCAAGGATCAGCAGCTGCCACATCAAACATATATGTATATGTATAAATTATGCAGTATTATTGATCATTTCATGTTTACATGATTAAGATTTGTACTTCACTCAACTTACTTGCATATTTATTTGCAAAAGAATATTGAATAAATTGTTTTTTCTTATAAACAGATTCTTCTTGGAGACACATTTATTTGTGATCGTTACTGGGTTTAAAATATTGTGCAAATATGACACACTTCTCTCTAAAAATAGATCAGTGAGAACTTCGCTGATTTTCATTTTTCACTGACTCTCTTTTCAAGATTTTCTTGAGTGAAAATCTACTGAGAATCAGTGAAAAGTCGTTGAAATTTTCAGTAATCGTCACTAAACTACTAAAAATTTTCGTGACTTTTCTAGTAGATTTTTCATTAATTCATTCGGATTATAAAATTCAGATTGATGTAGGGTTCATTAGGAATGAAAATTCGGATTAATTCAGATTGAAAACTTCCTTCAAATTATTAGATCTAAATAAAAATATTTCTCTCGGATATAAATTCTGGAATGATTCAGAAAATTTCGGAATAAATTTCAATCCGAAATTTTCGCCATGGTTAAGTACTTGTTTCTAATTAGAAATATCAAAATTCTACAAATTTCACCAAATTTTTCAAACCAGGTTCACGAGATTTCAAGTATTTTTTCGATTTTTAACAGATTTCATGCGGGATTTTAAGAAATGTCAAAATATCCGAAATAACATGTAACAGTTGGTATATCACGTGATACGGTGCGAAGGATTTTTAGTGAATTGTGATCCTTAAACTTTGCTAGAAAATTACAAATATTTGCTTGAAATCCCTGAAAATTTTCGAAAATCCCATGAAATATTTTTAAATCCCTTAATTTCTTATATTTACTATTTTAAATCAGTTATAATTCTTGAAAATTCTATATAAAAACTTGAAATTCTCTAAAAAATTGTATAATCCGAAGAAAACTTGTAAAATCGCTTCATGAAAAAAAACTTAATTCCACTGAAAACCTGAATCTTTCAAAAAATTTCTTGAAATACATGAAAATTTCTTTAAATCCTTTGAAGATCTTTCAAAATCTGTGAAAACCTGATAAACTTCCTAAAAATCTCAGTCTCTTGAAACTTTTGAAATCGCAATGTATAATTCAATATATATAAGCAATTTTTTTGCTAAATTGAATACATGTATTAAAACTATTAAATTGTATCATCAGCAACAACATAAACTTACCTGAAAAAACAGATGTGATTTTTATTAATATAACAAGAAATTAAATATTCCGATATTAATCTGACCTCCAAATATGTATATATGATGAAATCGATAAAAAAAATGTCTAGCCTATTCTAACGGATCTTTATTATTAATAAAAATTCCACTAATCAATAAAAGAAGACTACACACAATAGTAAAATTAAACTATGTGTGTCGCCTTCATTAAAAAAAGGAAAAGCCATATTTCACAATCTGTCCTTGCTTTGGAAATATATTGACACTCACAAGTCGAATGACACTTAGAAAAACTAAACGACCGTAGCAGTAGCTTATTCCCTCTTTTTTTTTCTCCTTCATTTCATCCCAAATTCAGTCTTCGACGATTGCTCACTAATCTCACGTCTCCACCGACTAATGCGCTTTTCTCCCTTATGAAAAAAGAAAAGAGTAAAAAAAATTCTAAGGGGCCATAGGGTGACTTTAGATAGGTTTGGGGATCATTCATCTTGCCCTGAGCACACTCACGACTATTAATAGCTAATCTTTCTCTGCTATACCTCAAGAAAAAAAGCTCTTAGAAAAGGAGCGACTAGACGGAAAAAAACGCTGACCACGTGCAGCGGCACACGTGAAGTCGTGAGAATCGTAGGAATCTCATTTTAAAAAATTTTCAAAAAAAAACGTGCCTGTGGCACATTAGGGTCGTCGTAACAAGACTGTTAAGACCATTCCATTTCAATTGAAATGGAATGCCTCTTGAATTTTTTTTATCGACGATCCTTTTTTACTTCATTTTAAGCTCGCAAGAGAGACGCACCAGATTACAGGTGTAAATCTTTGAGGGATCGTTTTATGTCAGATTTTTTAAAATACTTTTTTGGCTCTTATTCAGGTCAAAAGTTGTTTGAGGTTTTACACAGAAGATTAAAATTCAGTATTAAAAATAATTGAAGGTCCATTAATTTATATTTTTACATATAGAAGAAGCTTTTTAGTGGTGACAAAATCCAGTTTCCAAAAAAAGGTTTTTTTAAGATTTAAAGATTTAAAAGATATTTTTAATTTTAGTGATACAAAATAATTTGTAAAAATATTATTAGTTCACTTTATGTGGTTTTTCTAAGTAAGGTCATAAAGCTAATTGATGTAGCTTGATTTATACATATATACCTAATATGTATCTATATAAACTATGTAAACTTTTCCCTTCGAAACGAGTTTTAAATATTTTTGACGATAACGAATAAGCAGGCCCATAAAATAAGAGAAGTGAAAACGATTTTCCTAAATCTTGGCTCATTATTTACCACGCCCCTTGCCAACTTGTCACTTCGTTTTAGGGTTTAAGTTGCCCGCCTTATTCCGTCGAGTATGTCGGATCATATTCATTTTTATCATATTCTCTTTTTCATTTAACGTGTCTTTCAGCATCCAAGAAGCGATTAAGAAATGCAGATTGTAGCAGGAATCAATGAAAAATTTGTAGATCTTTTTAAGGCTAATAATTTTTCTCTAGAATATTTTTTTATATCTCACGGTTTTTGGCGGGAAAATTTAATTCTTTTCAAACCTTCTATAATAGTGTTACATCTAATTTCATCCAAATATCAATCATTTGAGTAATTCGAGTGATGAATTTTCAAGAATTGTGCAAAAATTGGCAAAATTACGGAAAAGTGACAAAAAATAAGAATCAGAAAAATAAAAAAAATTAAAATCCAAAAAATCGCTTTTAATACATTTTAAACAATTTAGAGAAAATTTGGAATGTTTTGGAAAAATGAGAAAATTATCAATAAATGTCAGTTTTTGAAATATTTGAACAGTTTTTGGACCAGATTGTCAAGAATGTCCACCAAATTCAGAAAAATTAAGGAAAATTAAAATTTTTAAAATAGTTTTTGAGTTACATCTAAAAAATGATTTTTTTACGTTTCCCATTTTTCAAACCTTATGAAACTAAGTGAAACGCAACTAATTTCATTCAAACAAGGAGATTTTATAAAAATTATGGGAAAGTGATTTTTCATATATAACACAAATATCTTCTTATATGATCGATGTGAATGTTGTGTAAAAATCGCTAATAAAAAGATTCACTTCCCAGTAAACATATTTTAATTGTGAACATTTTTCCCATTCATAGTTTTCAAATGAAAATTATTTAAAAAGTTACGGCCAGATAAAGGTTTTTTCTTTTTTTTAAAGAGCACAATTTTCGGTTTAGTAATCTATTTTAAATACCTTTGAAATACTGAAGGCTTTGAATCCCTTTATAATAATAATCCTTTGTTTCCTCTTTTCACCTTTTAGGGCGAAAGCTGTATAGGGGATTGAATCTCTTAAATAGGATTTGCCTCGATTAATTATCTCTCAATGGGGGTCGAAACGTGATATTTAACGGCCTATTGCAATCAGAGACGAAATTTAATACGAGGGATGAATTTAGTGTTGTGTTGATTGCATTCCGATTTTTAAGGAATAAGTTAATATTATAAGTGATAAAATCTCTCCTTCCGAATATCATATCGCAATTCGAAAGATTATATAATATAATCTTTCACCCGGAATTTTAAAGAGTGAAAATTGATACGGAACTTGGAATCAGAATAAACAATTATCATTGCAGTCATTTTTTATTGAAAATCGAGTGGCTTATAAGAAGAATTCTATAATCGAGAGTTTCAGAACGAATATAACGAAGCGCCTTAAAAATAAAAAGTAAAAGTAAAATCTGACAGGAGAGAACCTGTTGAACATTCTGCACCATCTTTCTCCTAGCCTCCTTAATTTCCGATAAAGTGATCTTGCTTTTTGCCGACTCGTCGTTACTCTCGTTCCGAGATTATTTTGCAAAATATTATCCTCGTGCACCTGCCGCCGCGAGGAGTTTTTTAAAGGCATACATGGCGCACGCAAAACGGAAGAAACTAAAAGGAGTGTAGGGAATAAGAGGAATGAAAAGAAGAGGAGGCAGAAACTACTTACAGCATCCAGGAATGCTATAAGCTTAAGTATACATATAAGGTATAGCGCAAAAAATTTTCAAGTTGACACTTACGATTGGAGAATCTTATAAAATTTTTGCAAATCTTTAAAATGTATATTAGCGTCTTTTTTTAAAAATTATTTTCGAGTATTTAAAATATTTTGACACAAAATGAAGCACCGGATTGCAGAAACTTGGCCTCTGCACTTGCCCCCCCCCCCCCGCCCTCGAGTCAAGTTAATTTTTATGTAAAAAAATTGTCTAAGCATGAGCGCTTCTCACAGATGTAGTAGTTTCGTGAAATTGTTCATTTATCTTTCTATTAAGAATGAATAAACTAAACTCTATATAAAATTTTAATACAGTCATGTGATGTCAAACGCGAGATTCTCGAGCTTCTCATTTCTTCTTTTTTTTCCTCTTCTACGAGCTCTTCACTAACAATTTATTCTCTTTTTCTCGTTTCGCCACTGGCGAATAGCACAAGGCTTGAGCTGAGCGTCCTTCGGGGCCATTCGGCTGCGTCCGCTTAGGAGCCGAGAAGACTCGACCCATCAAAGGTGGTAATCTGTAATCTAATATTAATCTCAACTAATATTATTATCAACCTATTAATCTAAGTTTCTAATAATACGATACTCTAAAATACAGGAAAAATAAGACAACATTGCTCATTTGGCCTCATTTTTTAAAAATTAATATTATAGAATTTTCTAGCGATTTCGATTCGAACTCTTTTAAAATCTTTTGAAATATCTTGACCTTTTGAAAAGTGTACACTAAAAATTCGAGTGATATATCAACCTCTCGTATCATTATAAGGTTTTTTTCCACTTCCCTAATCCCTCAGTGAATCTCGTTCAATGGACAGGTTGCTGGACAGGAAACGTTTCTTCGACAATACATGTTCAGTGCTTTATTTATTTTTTTTTTTTTTAGTCTCGAATCTTATATGCTTGATGTTTCTCCTCGCTTTTATTTCATTTTTTTTTTACTTTCTCCATTTCTCACTGGCCACTAAACGACCTTCGAAAATCTTTGACAAATCTGTAATCCCTCGCAGCATCCGGTTTCATGTTTCCTGTCCGCCGGTCCCATACGGATTTCTTCCATTGTTACGTTCTTGTGTCCTCCCCGTGAGGTGTGATTACGATTTTTTTTCCTTTTTTAACAAACTACTCTTTCGACCAATGCTCGTACCCTGGGGGCAGCAGGAAACTCGAAGGTCGAAGCGACGTCATTTAAGATTCGCCACGGTCGAGACCATCCCGATCTTTAATTTCACGGAATCCGTAAGAAATATCATTTTATAGACACATAAGAACGACGAAAAACCTGGCATTTGTGGGAATTCTGGTCTTTAAATACCGATGGCCATGAAGAAGTCAGAGAAAAATCATAAGATTTTGAAAAGTGGCTATTCAAGTATTATGTAAGTAGCTTCCGTGGGAGGGGGAGGAGTCTAAATAGTTTCTTATTTTTAAGGAATACTATTGCTTATATGAGAGGCGTGGGGGGTTTAAAATGATTTCAAAAGTGCTTACGTAATACTTGAATAGACTAAAATGAGTTTTTGCGGTCATCCTAAAAAAATTCTATGATAAAGTCCCTCTTCTCCACCTTGGTATATATTATATGTATATTATATTTCACGTCATAAAAAAAATTTAATTTTTCTTAAAAGTACTATATCTCGACTATGTCTAACTAATTTTTTTTTGTAAAAAATGCTATTTTTTCGCTTTTTACAGTTTTTAATTTCACTGTTAAAAATGTTTGATTTTCCATATAAGTTAAATTTAAACAAATTCGATTTGTTTAAGTGATTTTTTTGTATTTATTTTTTTCACTAAAATTATTACTATGTTTAATGGCATATTTTTCTATTCAATGCATATCTTCAGATTAACTTTGATATATAAACTCGGTGGATTTGAAATAGTACGGATTCGTTTGGATTGAAAAAATTCTTCGGATTCATTCGGTTATAAAGTTCGGGTTGATTTGGATTTAAAGTTTGTATTACAATTGGGATTTAACATTTCGGGGTGATTCAGAGTTGAAGTTTGAATTGATTCTGACTGAAAGTTCGGATCCCAAATTTTTTAATTTAAAAAATTAAAATTTACCGAAAATAAAATTACTGTGATTAAAATTAATTCCGTAAATTAATTAATAAAAATTGTACTAGCCAAAAATACAAAAAAAATAAATTATGTATTTGATTGATTATACATATTATTATTATATTATTATTATTATATTAATATTATTATTATTATTGATATTATTATTATTATTATTATTATTAACATCATCAATATTATACATATCGAATATCGAAAAGTGTAACGCTGAAATGCGTGGACCCGATTCCTTATTGGTCAAATATAGATGGTGACGCGTCGCATATTGATAATCGTGCACGACACGGGAAATTTTAAATCTTTTATATTATACAAAATCGCTTAAATATTTTGTGTGACCTACATCTATTTTCAGGGTCGGTTAATGATGTATCAATTAAAGTCTTCTACCCTTATAAGTGAGTAACTGATCATTACAGTTGACCTGAGAAGTTCTAAATATTTTCACGTGGCAATGTGAGCGGAAGATATCACTTTAAAAAACCATAATCAAACATCAATACAACTGGAAAAGTAGTTAATTTTGAAAATAATCTAACAAATATGTACGATTTTTTATAACTCAAATTAGATATAGTAATTATTTAGTTTATAAAATATAAGGAAAAATATTTTATAAATATATATATATATTATTGTGTGAAAATTTTTTAAGTTTTTAAAATTCATATAATGTAACTATATTATTACTATAAAACTAAAATTAAAAAAAAATTCTTAATTACATCTGTTCGGAAAGAAGAAATAAAATAGCTTAAATTATAATATAAAAATAAATGCACGCGTGGAGCGCGCGTTCGATCTTGTCAAATAAGTAAATTCCAATGTTTATAGCAGTTTTTCATGAATGTAGGTGAAAACCTGTAATGACTGGTAACTACATAAGGTACTATAAATAATAAAAGTAGCTAATCTTTGTTCACTAACAATTATACTTTTGTTATTACCAGAGTCAAAATGTACCCTAGCTGCTGGTAAGTGCGATAAAATGCAAGCTGGTACATGTGTCAAATGGAGTGACAAAAACCCTGATGTCTTTCAATAACGATTCACTGACATTAATTGCATAAAGAGACAGACAGACAGACATACAGATAGACCCTTTCCCTCGGCCTCAATCGTAAAGTGCTTTAGCTCTTCAGCCCGAGGTGATCAGGTGATTCGATCAAAGGGTACCATAAACCATAAACTTTCCTCTTCACGCAGTCACCGCCGAATATCCGTCTTCAATTATTATTATTTCAGGTGCGCCCGGTCTAACCAAAAAATAAAAGTTTCTTCTCCTTTCAGTCTTTCAACTGTTGTTCCAACATTGCACGCGAGCTGTTTTTTGGATCTTGTGGTTGCTTGAAAGAAATTTCAGTCCACCACAGATAAAAATAAATTTATTTTGCAATTTTTTTATTTTTATATTAATCGCATTTTCATTTTTTTCATTGTCTTTTGCCTTTAAAATGATCTCTCTTCTATACAAATAAGATCATTTTACACATCAACTTACTTTCAATTGACTTTGAGATCTCCATTTTGCAATCAGCATAAATTGCTCAAGTTTATCGGTCATTTTCAATTTAATCAGCTTAAATGAAAGTCTTAAATCGCAAATTAATTTTTCAGTTACTATTTATGTATTCTGATTTATCTCACTCTCTTCCAGAGTGTCAATTAACATGAATCGAATAAATGATATGATACATCATCAAATTTTTATAATCCTAGCGTCCAGAGAAGACCTTGTTTTATTTATGCGTTAATTACAGCAGATCTTGGGAATCATAAATAATCCAGCGTTTATAATTGCACGATCTTATTACTTATTTTCTCGCTCAATTTTTAACTTTGCATTTAATCTCACGTTCTGGACACCATTAACTCTAACGTGCTAGGGGCAATTGGCGGAAGATGTGATTTGCACGTCACATCTTCCGAATTTATTGGCAGTAAGTAACTGCAATTTCATTAAATGTTAGTCGCTACTGATTATTCATAGCGCACTTGAAAAATAGGGGTTGGCTACTTCAAATATATGGTAACATTTTTTTTATTGCCTGAGTGATCAAGTAATAATAAATGAAAGACATGCAATTTTTTTCCATAAATTTATCATCTTTTTATAATTTTTATACAAAATCTTAATTACTTGAAAATTGAGTGCATACTAGATTTCAAAATATTTTAAGACTGCAAGAGATTTTGTGAAATGTGAAGACATTCTCACGGATTTTCAAAGATTTTATGAAATTTTTGATCGTTAAAAGCGTGACACACACGCGCACACTCACCACACAATTTTTCAGGACATCATATTAGATATATTCCACCGAAAATATGTTCAACAAAACCTTTTTTTAGAAAGTGGATTTTTGTTACCACTACAAAGCTTCCTCTACGAGGAAGCAAAAATCATTAAAAATAAATCCCAAAGCTTGAAGATCTAAAAATTTTATTGTTTCAAATGATTCCAATAAAACTTCAATTTAGTTGAAAAAAATTTTCATCCAACTATTCCCCTAGAATCAGCCTTAAAATCAGCCCCTAAACACAATAAATAAAAGTTAACTGTAAAGTTGTATCAACCGTTGTGCTCATTCAATGAACACTTTACTTCCTGGAAACAAATATTATTTGGTTCCCTCATATAATAAGCATTAATTAATTATTCAAATGTATTTATTAGGTCACCTGAATCGTGTCAACACAAGAAAAGTTTCTTTTCTTTACATCAGCCTTAAATTTTGATTGGAGGTAGTTTGGAGATTTATAATTTTTTTTTTTTTTTACTTATGGGATGATTTTGAATGGGTGATCCTTCAGAGGTAAGAGGTTGAAACTGTTTTCAGCTTCTTTTGACATCAAATGGAATTGTTTACCGCAATAAAATATCAGGTCTCTTCCCTTTCTCAAAAATTAATTTTTCCTTGTCGTAAACTATGCAAACTTTAGCTTCATAAATTAAAACAATGAATCCCATTAGCAAAACTAAAATTGTAAACGGTCCTGAATTCTTGGAATTGCTTTGTGGGATACTTTCTAGCGAAAAAGACTCCTTCTTTGATACTTTTTTCAGAGCTGCATCTACACTCTGAAATATTATAGTATAAGATACCGATTAGGTAATAACTTATCCTTTTGTGTCCTGTTCGATTTCGCTAACAGGGCCAAGTATGGGACCAGTTTCAGATTGTAGAGTTGTGGATGACAAAGGTTTGAATTTGAAAGTCGATGCTGGAGCATGTAGGAAAGAAAAATGTGGAGAAGGGTCGTAAAAGATTTGACTGCGCCTTTTTATGGCCCCTTTACACCCCTGATCTGCCCCAAACAAGACAAGGCTGAGCCCTGCTCTTTCGGGTAACCATAACAACGCCATGGAGACCCACAATGGGGCCCACGGGCCAGTGTTGAGCCATCAGCTCAATGGATTTTCCACGGACTAGGCCAAACACAAGCAAACATGGAAAAACGCTCATTTTGTCGCACACATTTTCTCGCCCTCGAAAATGTTTCAATCCCATTGGCATAAAGCTTATAAATACATCTATGTATTTTCTCAAGTTCCTGGCCTTGAGGTAGAAGTAGGTAACTATTTATTTGATAACTGTTCAAACAAGATTAAGGGTAATAAGCTCATGAGACAGGGATGAGAGTGTTTAATACATAATAGCTAGCTTCTATTTTGAGGGGCCCTGACTCAAAAAAGAATTTTTTTATCAAATTAAAATTTATATTACAGATATGACTGCCGGAAGTTACCCATTTTAGAAACTGGCGTGCATGATTCAGAAAAAAATATTTGTCCGATCGGGCTGAAATTTGGATATGTTATTCTATACACATGTGTCGTTATCGTATGAACCAAAATAATTGAAATCCGAAAAAAAAATACAAAATGGCCGACTTGATGATTTTTCACCTTTTTTTTAACTGTAAATTGTTTTAAAAAAGGGCTAAATATTAATCAATAATTATGATTTTGCTTCATGCCATAACGACACATGTGTAGAATAACATATCTAAATTTCAGCCCGATCGGTCCAATAGTTTTTTCTGAATCATGCACGCCAGGTCGAAAAACGTTGTTTCGAGAAAAGCGCGTTCAGTTTTTTATCTAAAATACAGAGTGATCTATTTTAATCTATAATTATCTTCTAAAATACTTCATTTACGAAAAAATGGTTTAGACAAATGTTGGCCAGGATCGAGAGGGCCATTTAACTGTACCATCAATTTTGACGTTGAGTTCCATTTTCAAGGTCATTTGCTTCAAACGCGCGCCAAATGCACGTTCAAGATGCTTACGTTGTTTTGCGTTTTTCGATCTGTTCTCGATATTTATAACCAAAATAACGATTAACCCAACAATTCTACATATATTTATTGTAAGAATTTGCACTTTTTAGAAAATCAATTTTTCAAAAATGTTCTTTGGTACTAACCCCTTAATACAAACCTAAAACAACAGAAGGGAGATATTTAAAAATTTGGTTAAAGGTAAAAAAATACCTTAACCTCCAAGTCAATAAAACATAAATGAAGCATTCTGGAGGAGAAATTATTCAAAGAAATTAAAAAGAGTTTAGCTGAATTCAAAAGAATCTAAAGTAGGGTAAAGGAACAAGGAACCAATATAATTGTCGAGGAAAGCCAACCTCAACATTCTCTATCTTTTCTTTTATAAACAAAAACTCCTACAACTTTGAAACTTATTTAGTTGGACAGACTTTTAATCAAACCTTCATTTAATGGATTTAAAGATATTTTAAGGAACATAAACAGATGTAAAAGAAATTAGAAAATTTTCAAGGATTTATTTAAGTGATGTTAAGAAATTAAAATAAATTGTTGTAGTTGTTGTACTATTATATTTTTATATTTCTGAGATGGTCAAAACCATAGCTGTTTTTTCCGTGATAGTAAATAATTTGATCAAGAAGCGGTTTAACAGCAAATTTATACTTCTTTTGTGAAAGTTCAGCTATCTTCTAAACCACATATCAAATATGAAAAAAAAGCATTGTTGAAAGATCCTTGAGACAGGTCAGCATGTGCAAATGAATAAAATCTACTATAAGACGGAAAAGCCGAATTATTATGGTTGAGCAGCAAATACGTCCTAAGTAAACACCGTTCAGTTATTCAGTCAACATTCTTTGTATGATAACCATTATGTTTGACAATATAAATGCTTATGCTAATTTCCATTTGCCTTTTCTTTTTTGTGCGTTTATAATATTCCGGAACCTTAAATTGTGGATTTCATAAAATTTTAAAACAGAGAAAATTAATTCTGAATTGTAGCTTTGAAATATATAATGAATTGCAGAGGAATTATTTTTCATTATAGATCAAATTTTTCGAGTATAGAGAAACTATATAGAAAACTATATAGAATTTAGATTTGCAAGGAAGTTCGCTTGAATACAAAAAAAAAAAAGAATCGAAGAAAAGGTCAATGGGGGGTTGTAGCATCAATCGATTGGTATTATCCAAGCTAATAATACAAAGATTCTCGACCTTAAACATGTCTGCGAACGAAATATGTAGTTGTCAGATGTCAGTCGGCTCACCGAGTGACACAATAGATTGCTCCCTATTCACCTAGAAAGTCGCCAAAATCTTATAATGCCTCCTCGTTTTTCACGTAAATAATAGTTATTCCAGTAAAGCGTTTGCGTTTTCATCCCAAAGGTGTTATCAAACTCTCATAATATGAAATTTACTAACAATACATAATGTAAAATATTATATTTGAAGTTGAACAATTTTTCACGTTCATTTTTTGGTTTTCCATTTTTTGATTTTCACTTTTTCCAAATACACGTGAATGTTAATTTTGACGTTTCAAACTTCATCAACGAATTGTAAGAGATCCGCGTATTTATTTCTTATTCCCTGTTTTCATGGAAAAATTGTGGATCACCCACGAGGAGTTTATATATAGAAGGAGCTGCACAATTTTAATTTATTTTATTTTAGTGATTTTTGTTTAAAAGTCAAAATTGACATTCACGTGCATTTGGAAACAGTGAAAATCAAAAAGTGGAAAACAAAAAGTTAACGTGGAAATGAACGTGAGAGTGAATGTGAGAAGCTACATTCCCCTGGTCAAATATGTACATATATGTAGGATTAGACAAATCAAGAAACGCAGACTAACATAAATTTACATTGCCCGGAATTTTTTGTTAATTCACGTGACTTTAGTGTATTTTTAGAGATTTTTAAAATATTTTAAGAGATTTTAGGAAACTTTAACGTTTCTTTTAAAGATTTCAAGACATTTAGAATTACTTCAAAGGATATCAAGATTTTACGGGATTTGAAGGAATTTTTACAATTTATTGAGATTTTCACAAATGTGAAGGGATTTTAAAGGTTGTCACACAATTTAAGGAATTTCAAGAGGTTTCCAGGAATTTAGGGGATTTTCACAGGATTTCGTCAAGAATTTCAAAACTCTACAAGATATTTCAAGGGTTTTTCTCGACATTTCTTTGGCATTTCCGGAATTCCAAGATCTGAAAATCTCTGTAAGTCCACTATAATACTTTAATATAATAGTATTGGAACGAACAAGAAAAATCTGCGAATTAATCCAAGTCTTATAGCGATCGTGTAGTTTCTTTTTGTTTAATTAATTTAATTAATTTTTGAAATTTCTTGTACATCATATTCTGCAATATGTTCAAGTTGATAAAACCCTTGAAATCATTTAAAATCTTACTATATCTCCAGAAACTCTTTAAAATCAACTAAAATACAGTGAAATTCGTTAAAATTCTTTAATAAAAGCCAAAATGAAACTCTTGAAATCTTATGAAGGCCATTTATATTGCTAAAAAATCTTTTCGCATCCAATGAAATTCTTGTAAATTTAATGATATCCTTTGAAATCACCTAAAATTCTTCAAAATTTCTTGAAATGCTTTAAACTTCCTTAAAATAATCCCATAAAATCTACTAAAATCGCTTAAAATTCGTAAAAATTTCTAAAAAATGTTGAACCCCATGGAAATCTTTTTAAATTTCTTTAAATAATTATTTTTTATTTCGATAAAGTCTTTTGAAAATCATCTAAAAGTCCCTTGACTAATTTTTTAGTGATTTTAAACAAAATGGAAAATTTGCTGCGGCCGGGTAACTTTCAAGTGATATGATGCTATGGGTAAAGTAAAATTAATTGTATTTTTCTCTTCTTCCTCAAGATCAAAATGTAGTGCCTCCACTATGCACTGATGTCGCCACAATCTTTTACTCTGAATTAGAGCACAGATTTTTTCTATGCTTTCCCTCCATTCGCAATTATTTTGCGTATTAGATTAGGAACATCATGGATGATTCGGCTAGAAGGATATACCACTTTGGCCAGCTCAACCCTGGTTCCTTCTTTTCTTTTCTCTCTTAATTTCTGATCCAATTTATTTTAATCTGGACCCTAATATTTTACGTTCTTTGAATAGAGAGATTCACCCGTTATTGGAAAAGATTGTATGGTTGCCGGTGTGCGCTCTCCGGGAAGCGCTTGCGAGAAGAAGTCTTCCAGAAGAAGGATTTACAATTATGATGTCTTCCCTGTCGGATTCTTCGATCAAGCAGTATGATTCTTGTTTGAAAAAATGGTGGTCGTTTTGTCTATTAAAGAACATAGAGTTATAGAATTCATTTTTAAAGAATTTGAAGGAAGCGCATCTGTGGATACTCTTAATAGTTGTCGTTCTGCTATTGCTCTTTTGCACGTTCCGGAATTACTAAAAAATTAGTAATTCGCCTACTAAACCTAAATATGACGCAACATGGGATCCTCAGATTGTTTTAGACTTTACAAGCAGTTGGGGTACCACAGTTAACCTTACTTCAGAAAAGCTTACTCTTAAGTTAATCACTCTTTGTGCTTTAATTACGGCTTAATGTATGCACTGTCTGCATGACATTGATTAATATCCGAAATAATGCGTTTTAATTACAGTTTAATGTTTTTGAAAAAGTTGACAATTTGTATTTAGCGTCTGAAGATTTCCAACCTCGTATTCGAGAAAGTGCCGGCATTGTGCAGAAAATTTTCAATCATTAGAATGTTATGTTTTCTTGCATATGTCGTGAAGATACAGATCACCATACAACATCTATCCTATAACGGGGCCGCATTTTTCCCGATCGGTGCCCTACCTACTAAATTTCTGCACGGGTAAGACTTCGTGGATCAATAAGACTCAGCCAATATTGATTATTCCTTAGTATAAGCAAAACGAGATTGTTTGTGTAGCTTCGACTTTAGAGGCTTATTTAGAAAATAAATAAAATTTAGAAAACCGCACTCAGCCGTCTCTATAGCCAATCTTTGAGCCAATGAATAAAAAAAGTTCTCAAAGACAGTGGTATTCATACTAATCTTTTTGATGCTTATACTGCGCGCCATGCTGGAACCTCGGCAACAAATCGAAGAAGCATCGTTGTTGACTTGATTAAGAGAACTGCAGCTGATTGGACAGAAAGTTGTGCTACGGTCGCTCGTTTTTACGATAGATTTGTTCTGTCAAAACAAGAAGCATTTGCAAATGCTATTTTAAGTAGAACATAATTATTGTACTTCATTTTCCAAATAAAATTTGTTTAATACGTGATTGTCGTAATGACTTTAAACCACTACATTTTGATCTTGAGGAAGAGGCGCGAAATACAATTTACTGATTAAACGAACTTATCTGTAAGTCAAGTTCCATCAGAATTGTATGGAGCATCTCTTCCGAATATATCATTCCCACCCTATATTCAAATTTCCATATAATTTCATGATATTTTTTAATCATAAAATTTTAAACCCAACGTATTACGTACGGCAATGCTTTAAAGAATGAGAGTCTGGCCGAGGGTGGCGCGACGGATAAGCGAGAATTTTTTCTTTGTTACTTTGAAGATTGTGGCAACTTCGGTGCATAGTGGGGGCACTATAAAATTTGATCTATTCGGAAAAGACGCTCCATGCAATATTCTAATAGAACTTTAGTAAATTGTTTCGTATCGAAACAAAAGAATATAAGATACAATGTACCTTATTTTTCTTGTAGGTAATATTTACCGTGAAATCGAGGTAAATATTACACTTGGTTTTACCTGTGTGTGAGGTTAAATAAAAACATCTTCTAACAAAATGTCAATGATCTCGTGCTGCTTTCTTGTTAGTTCACCGTGGCGGGTGATCGACCCTTTCAAGAGCCAAATTTTCAATGACACGGCCATTTCGTTTAAGAAGATGTTATGTATTATTTAGTAGTTATCCGACACCGGTTCGAAGTCATTGTCAAAATCATTGTCACAATAGCAAACAGAGAATTAAAGCTACCTTCCACCACGAACTGATGCCCGCAGCTGCCGCGGCCGCGCTGCTGGTGGTGACTTTTTCAGTTTTCGAGATTGGACTGTCAAAGCCCAGGTACCAATAGATTGTCTATTCACATTGAGCAAATGTTCCTACAAAGAGGTTCAAACTGTTTGCAACATTGCGGACGTAGCATCGTAAAAAAGAGATCCAAATTATTTACGACGTTCTCGTTTTTCAGAGAAACCTAAATACGCAACATATAAACAAAGAACGATTTACTTACAGGAATTTTAAAATCCAAAGTCCTGAACATTGTAATTTTGAATTCTTTATTTGAAATCATTTAAATCTAAGATTATCTTAAAAACTTTGAAATCATTTCTTGAATACCATAAAATATTTAGAAATGCATTAAAGCATTGATGAAATCCTTTAAATCCTTAAAATAATATAATATCCTATCAAATATCGTAAAATTTCATAAGCTTAATTAAAATTGCATGCAATTTCGTAAAATATTTTGAAAGACGTTAAAATTACTTAATATCCCATTAAAATTTTATAAAATTCTTCGAAATACCGTGAAATCACTAAATATCTCTAAACAAATCTCAATAAATTTAATAAAATCCATTTAAATTACTTAACATCTCTTAAAATACATAAAAATCCAATGAAATTTAGTAAAATGGTTTCAAATCTCTTAAGATCCTCAAATTATTCTTCAAATTTCAAAAAATATCGTTAAATCGCTAAAAATTACTTTATAATCCCATAAAATGTCAAAATGACGAACCTTAAAATTTCTGAAAATCACAATAAATTTCATAAAAATTTTCTGGGTTTGGGGAGGAGATTTTATCAATGTTTCAGCAAATATTAAACGAGTTTATATACACACGATAACTTTCCTGACATTTCGGGTGGCGGGGTGGGGTGGGGGGGGGGTTCCACCCCAAAACCCCCGCCTGACTACGCGCCTGATGTAGATTATTTACTGATTATTGTGTTCAAAATATGTATACAGGATTACTTATTAATGAGATATTAAAGACAAAATGAAGATGCGAAACAGGAAATAGAACCATGCAAATCCAAAACGAAATAAACAAGCTTCCTGTGGAGATTATCAACATCTAAATATAATAAATATATCTGGCATTCAACGAAAATCAACTGGGTTAAATTTTCTGAAGTCTCAGTCTCATTATGGAAAACACGTCTCAACCATTTTCGCGATCCCTAATTCCAAGGAGACTCTTCTCAAAGAAAGTGTTTCCATCCTTCCCATCTCTACTCGACACAATGGCAATTGTTGTTAAATATTTTTGTCAGGGGAGACATCTTTGTGACAGTGGCCACGTCGAGGTTCTTTCATGGTTATTCTTTGCCCACCAAGCTACGGGATGGAATAAGTTTTACGGACTTTCCACGAAGATGTATGTATGTCATGCTGTCTATATAGATTGCAAGTCCAATAGATTGGCCCCATTGTCATTTTTTTCCAGACGAATAGCCAGAATGTGGTTATTCTCGATTTTGACTTCTGCACTAGAGCATCCGGTAGCTCCCAGGGGGCAGCGATGAATATCATCGCTAATGCTCGATAGGTGGCACGATTTTCCATTGTGGTAAAACACGTCTCTCAAACTCTCTTGCGTGCTGCGCAAAGGTGTATATTGTTGTTTTGTTGGGCACCATAGGGGTGAGTACATGTATGCTGCTGATATTCTTATGGTGTTATACGTGAGCAACCCAATAATCCTATTACAAGAAATCAGCTAATCTTCTAGTCTCCGCTGGGATTCTTGAGTTACCCTGTTACCCATCATGCTTTGAACCATTCTTAATCCTAAAAAAGCTACTGTTTCATGTGATACATGTCAGTTTTGTCACGTGTTCACCCTGCTTGTTGCTTGATATAACGGATATAATTAGTTAAGTTTCGGTTAAATTTCAGATTTCGGTATTTGAAAGACACCTTATCTCGCACTTTATACAATTTTGAATTCAAAACAAAGTCAGTTTTATCCGCTTTTATAAGATATATCATTTCCATGGTAGTTTTCTATGCTGAATCCAAATCTTACCTCCGTTTTCTTCCATCATGTTTTTGAGATTTTTTGAGTTAAAGATTTTTTCAAAAAATCACGAATCTTGTGATAAAAGTGTTAAAAAAAATGCTTATTTCACAAAAATCCTTATATTTAAATGAATAAATTTTGTTTTTTAGTCACTCGGGTGTCATTCTCTTCGTTTTTTAATGCAGAAAAAATAGCAAAAAAGTTTACAGTTCCAGCGGTAACGGTTTGCAAGATACATGGCAAAGTACTTGTCTCTTTCTATAGAGTTCCGAATTTGACTCGAGGCGAATCATTGTACTTTTTCTAATATCTCATTGCATTAATGTCTTTCAAGGGACTGACGATTTACTACGAAGTACTGAGATTTTCACTTTATCGGCATTACGAATCACCGGGATTTTATTGTATAAGTACTACGCTTTTGTATAAAAAGTTTACTAAATTTGGGAGTTGCAAACAACGAAAACCAGTGAACACAATTCATTAAACAGGGAAGGTTTTGTAGGGTTCGGTTTCGCTCCACCTCAATTGAGAACCAATTGTGAAAGCGAAATGGTAAAGGAGGTCCTACGAAAGGACCTTGAGTCTCGTAACTAATATGACAACTGAGCAAAGAGAGAGAAACAAAAAGGAAAGAAAAAAAGACAAAGAACCTTAGGAGAGATAGATAGATAGATAGATAGATAGATAGATAGATAGATCGTCCTGCCTCAGTGAAAAGAGTGTAACTTTCGACGCCTCTCCCTGAGGTGATGTGTTGCTTAATTATCATGAGGATATTAGATAAGGGATCTTTCCGAAAAATTATGCCTGCTTCTACCGTGGGAAGATCCTTCCTTTAATGCGTTTTTCAAACAATTATGAAATATTTTGGCACTCGCTCGCCCATTTGTTTCTCATTAAGGGGAAGAGAACCATAATTTTGGTAATTAAAGCTGTAAAGTTTCTTTTCTTCAGAGACCATATTTTTTTTCCAGAGGGATGGGGGAGGGGTTATAAGAGAATTGAATATATTTCAAGTAATTATGCAAAATTTCAAAGGGTTTATAAAGGATTATTTAAAAGAGTTTAAGAATTTAAAAGTTTAATAATTTTCAAGAGATTTGACAATACTTTTAAGTTAAGGAAATTTGAAGGAATTTGGAAGATTTTTTTAGTTTTTAAAAGATTTAAAAAAATTCAAATGTATTTAAAGATTCTCAAAATATTTAAAGTGATTAGATTAATTAATAAAAAAGAGAAAAAAAATTTATAATCATAATTCTTCTCCATTATTGAAATTCATTGAATATATTGAAATAACCTACTATTTTATATATATATTTTTTTAAATGGAAACAAAAGCGGAACATAATTAAATTAGGTTTATTCTTTAATGATGAATATTATTAACACTTATTTAAGTTATGATGATCATTTTAAAAAAGGAAGATCCACTTTTGCGATTTATATAACTAATATGTTCCTCTAAGAATAAATACAGATTTTGAAAGTAATGAATTTTGCATGAAAAGTTATCAATTTGATGATGCCGTTTATACTGATTCTGAAACCCTATGACAATTCAAACTGATAGTCATTGAAAAGTCATTGCAGTGCATCATATGGTGGTGCCATCTAGCAGACGAAAATTTTTCTTCAAATATACCCATAAGAAAAGGGCGTTATTGATTTTTAGTGGCATTATTTGGTTGATGATTTGATAATTCCTTAAAAAAATAATGTAATTATTAATTTGCTTAAAATTATTAATCTAATTTCCAATGAATTATATTTAAGTTATTGATAATTTATTCATTCGAAATATATTTCGAGAACGATTATCGGAATGTATGTTATGTTATGATTTATCAAATTTGTGCATCTAAGGAGAAATTGAATTCAAACTCAATTAAACGTGTTTAATAAAATATTTAAATTCTTGTGAAATCCTTTAAATCCTTTAATCCTAAAAAAAGAGATATTTGTGAACATTTTTTTTTGAGTATATTATAAAAGATATAGAAATAAATATTTTTAGATATGATAAAACATGTCTTAAACTACGTTAAAAAATTTTTGTTTATGAACTTTATTCCATGTTTATATATATTAAAAATAATGGCCGTGCTTTTTTTTGCTTCTCAAAATCAAAAAGATAAACGGTACCAGGGCAGTCTCGGTAACGACTAGCTTAAAAAAAAATTACAATGGGTTAGATTCAGTATGACAAATACTAGGTTTATAACCTCTAATAATTAATATTTATGAAAAAATAACAAAATGGCGGACAAAGATCGAAAAAAAAATGAAATTTTCTTTCACTGTTTTTTTGTTTAAATAATTAATAAAAATTTTATATTTTAATACATTGGAAGTTATAATTCTAGTTCAATATGTGTAGAACGTGTGGTTTAAATTTCATAAGGATCGATCAAGTAGTTTTCATAAACTCCTTGGTACCGTTTTAAAAACGCTGTTTTGAGAAAAACGCGTTTAAGTGGTTACACACCACCATAAGATTTTCAAAAAATCGAGTTTTATTTTTTTATTTAGATAAATTGTTTATACTTTTACGAATATTTTAAGCGTTCAACTATTTCAAAATTCAAACTATTTCCGAAGTTACAACAATTATAAGTGAGCGTGTAACTCACTGAAACTCAGGTTCCGTTCGGACCCACCGTAGACCCATATTGAATCCGCCATTTTGTTTTTGAAATTTTTGACAACGGATTCGTCATGAGCAACCCCAAAAACCAGTGAATAATAGAATTTGGCCCATTATGTGTATCAACATTTTATAGTTCTAGCTAGTTTTTCGCGATTTGGTCTCATTCGCGCCGTACTGTTTTTTCTTTCGCACTTTTCTCGAAACAACTTTTTTCAAAATGGTGTACATGATATCTCAAGATCTACTCGTCGTGTGAGGTAGGATTTTTTTGATTGGGTGTCCTGTTCATAAGTTATGAATTTTTTAAACTCAAAATTTCTATAAATGTTAAAAAATTTTTTTTAAACAGCTGTCATTTCTACAAAAATTTAAAAAAATTTTTTCCCTACGTCACACGATAGCGATTACCTTTCTAAATAAGCAAAAAAATTTTTTTTTTTGAGACAATGCCTGATCGAGAAACTAGGTACACTATCAACAAGGTTTTTCAAAAACGGGTCATACTCATTGGCTCGTATTTCCACCATTTTTAAATTTTTTAAATTTGTCATTCATTCAAATTATACATAAAAGTACTATGTATATATGTATAATAACAATTATTTTAAATAATTTATGATTGCGTCAAAAAAGTGCTTATTTTTATACCTATTTTCCCACGCGCCATGGTGGTGTAACCCCTTAAAACAATAAAAATGCAATAAAATAAATAAAAAACAATATTTTTTTTTACGTATTTTAAGACATGTTTTATCATACCTAAAAAAATACTAAAAAAAAATGTTCAATAACCCCTTAACTCAATTTTTTAAAATTTTCTGACACGACTTTGTGTACCTTCGAATATTTTTATAACTCTTTAATATTCCGTCAAAATTTTCCAAAAATCATGAAATTTTTTTTAATTTCTTGAAATCTACCAAAAAATTTTAATATCCTTAAATGTCCTAAATTCCTTAAAATTCATAAAAACTTCTGAAAATCAATTTGAATTTTTTGAAATCCCTCTTAAAATCCTTGGGGAAAATGTTTCCAGTCGAAAATCTAAAATAATTCTGCCTTTCGCTTGCAGCCCACACGCTTATCCCCACCGAGCTCAATTTGTCCCCATTAATTGTGATAAATAATTAATACGATGTGATAGGCTAATAACAATGGTCGCTCTTCCCGCAAACCTCAATACTCGAGCATAATTGAAAACCGCCGCCTCATAACCCAATGGTAAAATCATAGTACTTCGCCAGCTTTAGCTACCCAATATTAGTGGCACATTATACAATTAGTGCAGTGACGCACCGGTTATAAGTATCGATCGGCTCATCCATGTTTTTTCCAATTGGGTAATTTTAAAATGTTGTTTGAACCGAACTTTCCACAATATTTGAGGATATTTTTTTGAAAAATATTCGTTGTAGAGTTCGTTTATCGATAGATTTATATTGTGGCGCAGAGATTGCGTGCGACGAACCCGGTAAGAAGGAGTTGATTGAACTAGATAGAAATGAGTTGGAATATGGGTGATTTTTCAACTCTTTTAATCTCAATCAATGTCATTTTTGAATAAAAACACTTCAATTCATTTTACCGATTTACGTTTGTTATCGTTTCAATCCTGTTAAATATCGCGACCAAAAATGTACACGTTTTAATTTTCACGGACGTGATTGATTTGAAGTCAATTTAATTCTGCCAAAAATGAGCGCATTCTAATTCTAACGAGAATGATAGATTTGAAGTCAAATTAATTCTGTTTAATTCTCTAAGGCGATTGCAGTCAATTTAATCCTTTCCTTGACATACAATTGTCAACATTTCAATATAAATTCAATTCTACACAATTGATCTACATTGAAATGTTCACAATTTAGCTGAAATTCACAACACTTTTAATTGAAAGCAATGTCGTTATTGAACACTTTCGAAATCATTTCAATTCATTTCAATCAACTCCTTCTTACCGGGAAAAGAGGAAAGGCGCATCGATTTTCACGCTATGCGCGTGGAAAATCTTGCTAGGACTATAATCTTAATGCCTATAAAGCTCGCATTCAAATAGTACCACCCTAAACACTTAGTCCTAAAATCCCTTTCATGCTTTCTTTAATTCGAGCCGCAGGAGCTCGACATCTACCTATACTACATCTCACTCTATCCAAATAATTGGGACCTGGATGACGTCGATGAAAAGCAGTGAGACGTTAGTTTCATCTGTGCTATTAGGATAATAGATTCTCTTCACCTATTTTGTGGTATATTACATCACGCTGAATTATTTTAAGACGAGATTACTTTTAACGCCCGGTGATTTTAGTGAGATGAGATGAGATTCTGACACCCGTACCCTGTCCTAAGTGATCCGTAGTGGAAGATACTATATATAAGGCGGCCTGTTTTGCGGCTCGCACCTTCAAAGAACGACTCCATCTGAAGATGGTCTAGGATCTTTAGATCTTAAAATCTTCAGAAAAGGCCGACTCGCACGTGTCAAACGATCTATGTCAATGGTGAATCTGTTTGACACTTCGCAGAGCATTTATCACGGCAGGAAACTTCTCAATACAATAGAAAGATTCGGTCTTTCTTTCAGATAGCCTGTAGATTAGTATACGGAATAATATAAAAACAGAAGTGTCAGTTCTCGGTAAAGAAAAAAATATTATTTTTGTTCTTGAGAGATTTTTTGTATTTCAGAAATCCTATCTTAAAAAAGGGATGTATATATCGAACACATTGTTGTCAAAAACATGATTGGTGTGGAAAATTGCGAGAATTTTGTGAATATACAGAATTTCACAGTATTTCAAGGAATTTTATGAACTTTATTGTAAGTTTTAGAAATTTTCAGGGATTTTATCAGTTATTGGGGTTCTATAGAATCTTAAGAATAAATTTAAAGATTTCTGGTGAGATTTAATTAAACTTTCAGAAATTTTTAAGTTTTAATCGAAATTTTCATGAGATTTAAAATAATTTAAGAGAGTCAAGTGATTTTACGAATTTTAAAGGAATTTCTGAGATTTCATGGAATTTTAAGGAGAGTTTATGGGAATTATTATGCAATTTTAAGGGATTTGGCGACATTTTGTGAAATTTTAAGAGTAGGTAATTTTTGAGGAACCTTACGAAATTTCATTGAATTCTCAGCTGTATTTAAAAATATTTAATGTGATTTCAGAAAATTTTGAATAATTTTAAGGAATTTAAAAGAATTTTAGGAAATATATTGAGATTTTAGAGATATTAAGTGATTTTAGGGTATTTTGAGGAATTTTGTAAAATTTTAAAGGATTTTACAATATATATTTCATAGGATATTAAGTTATTTTAAGGACTTAAACAATTCCAAGAGATTTACGAGATTTTATTTGATGATATGTTGGGGGATTCTAAGTAATTTTGAGGGATTTTAAGATATTTTATGATATTAAGTAATTTTAATGACTTTTATATGAGATTTCATTGAATTTTCAAGAATTTTAAGAGTTTTAATCATATTTTATGCTATTTTGAGTAATTTTAATTTATTTTCATAAATATCAAGTAATTTTACGAAAGTTAACCCGTAAAGGTCCCGATGGGGTCGTTCGTGCCCTGACACTTTTTAGTTAAAAATTTTGAAGTATTTTCATAATAAATACTTTCTTTTCGGCGGCAAAAAAAGAATTTAAATTTTTCCTAAAAGAACAATATCTCAACTATTTTTAACTAAATTGTTAATTCTTAATATCCAAATTTAAGAAAGTTATTAATTTTTTTCTGTAAAAAATGCAATTTTTCGGTTTTTAATTTTTTTTTAATATATTAGAATTAAAAATTCACATTACAAGTAAAGTTATCTCACAAAATACACTTAAGGGAATACCAAAAAACAATTTCATGCCTATGAGGACCTCAACGTTATATCAAAGTAAGGGGATTTTTAAGAATCAATGGAATTTCATCAGCGACTTTGAAGGATGTTAAAGGAATTTTATTTTATGAAATGTTGTGAAACTTATGAATATTCCTGAAATTAGAAAAGGAATTACAAGTTTTTATGTATTTCACAAATTATAATACTTTTGAAATTTCTAAAAACATTGGAAAATTCTTTGATTTGAAATTGTTTTGAATCCGCTGAATCTTTTTAGTAAAAGATGGGCGAAAACGAGAAATTAATATAGTTGCTGGTTAATCTAAACACAAGTTTTGAAAATAGAGACTTGTGCAGCAGAAATAATTATTATGAAAATAATAGAAAAGCCGAGCAGAAAATGAACCTGTAGAGGAGCATAATCGCGATTGCGGTGCTATAAGTTGCCGGCCTCAAACTTTCGGTGAGAAGAGTAGTTTGCGGCAAATTAGTTAGTTGATAGCTTTCGTTTCCTGGATGATCCTCATTACGTGTTGATAAAGGGCGTCGTAAAATTGGGACCGTTGCAGGATTTTCTATACGTCTATAGGGCCCCACGGATTTGTGGGCGGAGATGTGCCTCTGGCGAGAAGAGAAAAGACGTGAGAGATACAGCAAATACTATACGCATACAACCTAACAAACCAAGTTCTAAATGGGGACCGAAGCTAACTACTAGTCGATGCAGGTGTTCGTATTTTCCAAACGAATGAAAGGGGGTCCCCTCGACAACTACATATTGCATTTATACTCCGAATGCCAAGGCGGTTCGGTTTCGGTTTTGTTCAGTTGAATGCAAAGAAAAAAGAGAGACTCGATTAACTTCATGTAGCATTAAATTAGAATCTTGAGCCAAATTATGGCACTTGTGCCCTGCTATAATAGGATTCGTTAAGAAGATAAGAATCAACGAATTCGGGAAGCCCGACGCTGGTAGTCGAAAATAAATATTGGAATGTGTATTCACTAATTTGTTCCGTCTTCCGTGCGACCAAGAGACCGTCGCTTTCTGCTTCAATAAAAGTCTGCAAAAATAAAGTAAATTTTCAAGTATAGGGCGAATTTTAGAAATTGTACCACTTTATAATCCTCTTCACTGAGAAAAAGGTTTGGTTCAGACAACAAAATCATTTTTTTGGTATTTGTGCAACAAAATTTTTTTGTTGGCTCAACCAAATTATTGTTGTGTCAAGAAAACGTTTTGTTAAACCAACAATTCGTTTTCTTGAACTAACAAAAAATTTATTTCAGCCAACAAAACATATTTTTGTTGCACAAAATATTTTTCTGAGTGTTGACGGAAAAAAAGAAGCAGAAAATAATTATTAACCCTTTACGGCACACATTTTTCTAAGAAACAAATTTTACAGTCACACGCACCTAAAGGGGTTCTCGGGGTCTCTGATTACGAATCCAGAGTCAGATTTCTAAATCCAAAATTTTAAAAATTTAACATTCAAAATTACCAAAAATCTTAAATTCCGCCATCTTTGGGTTTGTTCTGAGAAATACTGCATTTTAGAGTTTTTTAAACAAAAAAAAAATAGAGTTTATAACTTATATAACATTGCCGTTCGAATCTACGAAATAAATTAGTGGAAAATGAATTTCTCCGTGAAAAAGCACTAATTTGGATTATTTGTTTATATAAATTATTTTTATAATTAACAATTAATGACGGATAACACTTTTTTCACATTCATTTATATCCTAGAAACTTAGGAAAAATAAAAAACCCGGTACTTGTTCTTAAAAAAAGTAGTTAAAAAAATGTAAAACCATGGAGAAAACGGTGGAATGCTGAACGGCCCACTATGCCGCAAAGGGTTAAGGAATTTTATTTTACATTACGGTGTCGGGAATTTGATTTTAGATATTTTAGAGGATCATTTTTAATATGAATGAAAAAAAGGAATTGGGTAAAAAAAACTGAGAGGATCTGTACAAAAAAATGTTTAAAAATAAATTTGACACAATTTTCATCAGGCCATCGTTGCCATTATCTTATTTATTATTCGAAGACCAATTCCCTATTATCCGGAACCATCGATGTTTTTTTTCATTTTCATCGTTTGATCCCAGACTTGTCGTTCGGACCAGTTCGAAAATATGTCGATTTTAAAATAAAATACCCACACCACACGCTCCTTAAATTCCTCCATCGATGCGTAAAACGCGTGTTTCTCAAATAAACCTATCTAATCCTTCTCCTTGTTGGCGAAAGGCTCAATTCACGTTTACAAAACTCAAGGTAGATTAATCGGGAGCGATCTGAATTCGCGATAGGAAATCCAGGGTGCAAGTATATATATGTATAAAACGTACAAAAAAATAAAAATAAAAAGCGTCCGGCAGATCGTCTTTAGGGGGTTAAAACTGCACGCACCAGCGAATCCTCTTGCAATCTTTTTCCTTTTCTTATACGCAGCATCCTATCTTTTATTCTGGGGCGAATAGGTCGACACAGCACACACCTTTTTTATGATCTAGAAACGCGCAAGAGCCCTGGATTATAAGGAGAAGTTTTTTCAACTTCAATAGAGCTTAGAGGCTTTTTAAAGCACACCTCCAATCTGAGCTCCTCTTACTTAGACCTAGATGTCACATAATGTAAATACTATAACAAGAAGGAGGTGGAATATGCGCAATCATGCGATGAAATTTCTTGTGAATCTGACCATGCCCGATTCCAGGACGAGATCTCTGGAGAATTTTACGATTTTTCGATCCTTCTCAGTAACGATCGAAAAGCGAAATGGATTTTATGTTGAAGGCCCGCCTGCTTGCTTGATTGGAGAATTTTTATTCGAGAAAAAAGGGATCTAATCAAGCATTTCGACGGCTCTATTTAGAAATTCAATTTTTTTCTGGATATCACTTATAGTGTTTAAATCGATTATAGCATTCCTAACAGCTTTTTTTCATCTCTTTTACACTTCAAGGATTATCTACATATGCAACATCTATTTTTAATGTATTACAAAAAATAGTAATCATCAGGACTTTCAATATAGGTCAGAAAGATGCGTTTTCCTCGATTGATTTATGCATGCCGTATAACTTTGACGGTCTTTCCGATAATCAGATTGATTGTTAATGAATTAGGTCACTTTTTAGATTAAAAAGAACCATATTTAAGAAATATTCAAATATCCATTATCTCTTAAGTAGATCCACAGAAAACGAAAAATAATTATCCAAACATAATTCTGACTACACCCATGAAAACTCTATCTCGAGCAAATAAAAGGTCCGGGAGCCGAAAATTATCAACGCTTTGACGATCTAATAACCCCTGAATCCCCGTCAAGTGTGCCGATTCATTGGTCTCTCGACAAATTCAAAACGCACCAACAGCATCACGATGGTCCTCAAAAATCTTTTTAACTAGAAATTACGCGGGACGTTCGTTCTAGATCGAACGAAATTCTTCACGCAAGCCGCAGCCGATTTCCGCGCCGATTTTCCGCGGCCAATCTCAAACCAGAGTTACCAGAGACCCCGTACATTTTCGACTATTGTGTACAATTTTATACGGTTAACCCTCGACACGATTTATCCGAATCCCTCAGCATATCCAGCATCCGCTTATTGTTCATGAGGCAAGGTGCTCATTCTAAACGGCATACAAATTCTGGGGGAAATCGACTTTTATAGCGCGAAATCCGCGCGATTCTGAAAGGACGACAGCGTCACGCCGATTTCCTCTTGAGACGATGGAGAGAAAAATTTTTGAGCACACAGAAAAAAGGCAGCCAAAGGAAATCTTGGTCAAAAAGACCACCCGTTCCGCTATATTAAGCGGGTGTTCCGTCGGTTTTCTTCTTTCTTCCTTTGAACTAGCAACCGATACGCCAATTTCGAGTTGCTCCCTCCTTCTCTCTCTCTTGTTGTCCATTCTATTCCTGCCAAAGAACATCTTACGGCTTGTAAATGTAAAGCTATGTGTGCAGTTAGACATATAAATGCGTATTCGGAGGCGGCTAGAACCTTTGTCGCCCTTTTAAGGATGGCGAGAGGACTCAGACCGACGATACTCTGTAATAATCCGTGACGACAGATCATTCTCGTCTCTTAATTCATACCCAAGCTCACTTATTTACAAAAAATATATGTATGTACAATTGTACATTGTAATACAATGTACAATATATTATACGAGCGTTTTACTTTTTCAGTAGAAACCGATTGCTTCTAGTCGGAGCGTTTGAATTAATATTCCCAAAATTTAATTTTCCATCTCTTTTATCTTACCGAAATTTCCATGAACAAAAAATAAAATAAACTAGCTGCGAATTCATTCTCGGGTGTTCCTTTTAACTGTGTGTGTGTGTGTGTGTGTGTTTGTTTTAAATACGAATGATAAAATATATGTTTTAATATTAGATTATTTTATTTTTTACGACGAAAGAAACCGTTTATACTTCATTACATTATCTCTGAATTTTGATTACTTGAACTTACAAATGAAAATGGATATTTTCAAAATTACAAAGCATAACTTCCTTAATATTCAATTAAATGCATTAATCTTATAGATCAATCGATTTGTCTCGACGTAAGGAATCTTTCTTTCCTTTAAGTAAGAGCTTTGAATTTGATAAACATAAAAATTTTTAAATTCAATATTTTGAAAAATCCTTTGACACTTAAGTTAAGGTGGCGACAAAAAAACGGCGACACACACGCACACACACATACAAACAAACAATTTTTCAGAACATCATATTAGTTATATTCCCCTTGAAATATATGTTAAAAAAAACCTTTTTCTTTAAACTGCATTTTGTCGCCACTACAAAGCTTAAGCTCTAAGAGGAAGCAAAATCTGTTGAAATAACTTGCAATTTCTTAAAACCAAATATAATCAAATATAATAAATATTTCTCAGCATTCAGATTGTATTTTATTATCGATTTTATATGCAATTTTGAAAAATCGAATATATTTTAATAAAATCGTTTATCTGAAATCGAAATTCACCAATACCGCTTAAAATTCGGCAACTACTGCTGCATACATTACGGTACATTTTTTGCCGTTTATCGCTTTTGCAAAATTTATAATTCAAGGGGCATCCGCTGCATTTTTATCGTATTGATCTTATCGTCTTCTTCAATCTTACTTCACGTTGTCGCCGTCGATCGTAATACATATATAAGTAATATATATCAGCACAGTGAAACTTTCAGCTGAAACTGAAAAAGTCAATGCTTTATTATAAGTTTGCTGTACAAGCATCATAAAATTTCCGGAGCCGAAGTGCTTAATTCGTATAATGCTAACAAATCGATGCCAACAACAAAATAATAAACATTCATTGCTATTAATGGACAACTTTTTCTAACACGAGGCGGGATGGATAATATGGACAATATTTCAAGAAATTTAACAAAAATTGCATTTGTCAAATAAAAATATTTCGATTATATTATTATAAGAAAAAATTTTTCAAACCGAAAAAACACTCGGAATTATCATGTAATTCATAAAAGATTTAACTTGATCAATTGGAAAAGGTGAAAAGGTGACAATATCTGAAAATATTTGAAATAGGTGAAGAACGTACAAATTAAAATTATCGTAGACTAGACATGCGCTGTTATAATAAAAAAGAACTGAATTTATTCAAAAATCAAAAAGTTTCTTCATTTGAAAAATGAATTATATATGCAATGTGTGGCTGGAATAAATAATCAACTGGAAAATGTTCTTCTGATTTATATTAGTCGCACGTGCGTCAAATGTCGCGAACAATACTGTTTTGTACGACAACAAAGCCTATAATTACTGCATGTTCAACGTTATAGCATTCGCGTAACGAAAGCGGGTTGAGCGACACCCTAGTTTGGCAACCGAAAAAAATCACAAATTCATTTATCAAATTCTCTAAAAGTAAATAAACTATTTAATAAACTAATGAAACAAATGAAGGATGCATGATTTAAACAAATAACAGTCATTAAGTAGCTGTCAAGTTGTATCAACTTTTGTAGTCATTCAATGAGCACTTTGCTTTCTGCAAGCAAGTATGATTTGCTTCCTCATAGAAGAAGCATTAAGTATTCTTCACACAAACTTCACACGAGTGAATGTTCAACTTCCCGCACATGTCACACACGATGTTGTTTGCAAAAAATGCATGAAAATATGGCCACATTCCGTGTCCATAAAGAGTGCGGAAAATTCCAGATTCCTCTACTGTGAGAATTTTCCGCATGCTTTATGGACAGGGAATGTGGCCATTTTCGTGCATGTCTTGCAAAAAATTAATTTTCGAAAATTATAATAAAGCATAACTTTCTTATTATTCAAAGAAATGCATTAATCTTATAGGTCAATCGATTGGTCTAGACATAAGGAATCTTCATTTCCCTTACACCAGCTTTAAATGAATTTTTAGAAAATTATAAAAGTACATATAACTTTTAAAATTAAATATTTTGTAAAACCCTTATAAGAAATTCAACTACTATCCGTTCATTTTACGAAGGCCCCTCTAAAACGTCTGTACATTTTTGAAATTTACTTGTAAAAAAAAATCGCATGAAAACACAAGTCATACCATGATAAGGCTTGATTTATTGCGCATAAGACAAGTCCACATTTGTTTATGTAAAAAAATTTGTTTATAAACTAGCCCCTGCGAAAAGATAAAAACCAGGGTTTTTTTGCGCAACTCTGCCGTAGCTTGAAAAAATCATGGAGATACTTTGATGTTTTAACTATACATACGTTAAAATTAAATTTCGATATATTAATAACAATTAAAGGAAAATGCAATTGAAGATGACTATGCTATCTCTCGTAATATATATAGTAGAGACTTATATTTTGGCTTAAATTGCTTGTATTTTAGTACCATAACCCATTCTGAAA
>UCOK01014519.1:0-11968 GCA_900474325.1 Synergus umbraculus | reverse complement strand
CTCTAAATCTGAATTAGTGAAAAGTGAGTCACTAATTTACTTTAGTAAAATTTTTTACTAATTATTAGTTGTATTTCACTATTTCAATTCACAGTTTTCAACTTTTCACTAAAGTTTTAGTTAAAAATAACTAACAATTAGTAAAATTTTTCACTAAAGTAAATTAGTGACTCACTTTTTACTAATTCAGATTTAGAGAGTAGAGTTTTCCCCAAACAGTATGCAATATTGCAGCAACATTGTTGCAGTCTATGAATGTCCGTGCGGATCAATATTTACATGTAATATTGTTGCCATGTTGCAGCAATATTTACGCGAAGAACTTTAAAAAGTTTTGGGAACCACGAAAGAATCAGTTTTTCTTTTTTTTTAATATTTGTAATCGAATAAAAATTTCTTTTCGTTATCTAAAAAATAAATTGCAGCACTACATTTCTGCAACATTGTAGCAACGGAAATTCATATATTTTATCAATATTGCTGCAACGTTACGTTGGAGTAATGTCTAGTGTGATATCATACGAGTCAAAAAAGTCCCTGGTCTATATCATATTCCTTTTAACACAGGTATGAAATTGGTCGTTTTTTATACCTATACTATGAAAAATATTAATATTACTACATTCAAATATCGATAACTTAACTTTATTTAATATCTAAGATATGCGAAGCAACTTGACTCTACTTTCTCAGCGCCTTTATTTTTTCAAATTGGTCTAAGTATTATTCTGATAAGTGTATCAGGATATGTGGTAATTACTTATTTTTCAAATCAAAGATATTGATATTTGCATAATTAATTTAGCTATTACCATTAAAATTACTTTCATTTCAGATTGTATTAAGCTTAGGCCAGATGGACAAGTTAACACAATTTTTTCCGTATATTATTGGCCAAATGGTTTATATTTTCTATAATTGTTTGCCAGGTCAAAAATTAATTGACAGCAGTGGAAATATATGCGACTCGTTGTGAGATTTTTCCTTCTGAATTTGTCGATAGTTAAAAATTGCATTATTTAGTTGTTAAATTGATCAATTTCTAAAGATAATTTTTGAAAAATGCTTGTTTTTTCAGTTACAATGTGGAATGGTACAAAATACCGATAAAAATTCAAAAACTTTTTATATTATTGATGCTGAGAAGTGCTCGTCCTTGCACGCTTCAAGCAGGTGGTTTATTTACTCTCTCGTTACAAACATTCAGTTCGGTAAGGAAAATATTTAATTTTAATGTATATATTCAAGAATATTTGGATTAGAAAAAATAATTTTCTTTATTAGAATCAAAAGAAATAATTATTTTGTTGAACAAGATAGATTAATGATTTTTCAGTGCATGCAGAATTCCTTTTCGTACTTCACGGTCTTAATGTCTGCGCAGGAATGAAAAAAAGAAATATATGTCTAAAGTTTTAAATCACTTCAAAAATTAATTAAAATAACTATGTATATTTAATTAACAGTAATAAAATTTTACTCTAAAAAAGTTAAATAAAAAAGATAATATATTTCTCAGTACAATATGCATGCAGGAGAGCCGCATGTTTCTTCGTTAGATGCATGAGCTTGAATGAGACAAATCGATAAAAACTCCAGAGGTATACCTTGCTTTCTTTTCTCACGAAATCTTTAATCGAGAAAAAGAGGTTTCTTCCCCTAATAATTGCGGTACAAATGAATAATTTTAGATCTTTGCCAGGCGAAGCAATTATGTGAATAATTCTGTAGCTATAGCCATACTGAGAAAATATTAGCCTCTAGAAGGAAACGTACCTATCTTTTTAAAGTTAAACTTGATTTTTTTTTTCCGATAAAAATAATGAGAGCTTTGAATTTTTTTCGAATTTTCTGTATCCGAATGAATCCGAGGTTTTTTTCCTATCAGAAAAAAGTTTCGGATTGATTGAAAGTTTGGATTGTTGAAAAGTTGAAATTAGGACAAAAGCACTGAAAAAGTCCCATTTAATTTTTTATAAAATTTTTACAAGAACTCATAGGACTTTTGTCCCAACAATTTCTACTGGCTATAGTAATAAAACAATTCCCATGTAGAAATTTCCTAATCTGACCCAGACCGGAAGTCGGGTTTACAGGTCTGGGCTCAGTTGGGGCCACAAAAAATTTCTACACGGGTTGCAAATAAATGAATGAATTAGTTAATTAAAAATTGGAAAAATACCATGCCCAGCAATGTCCATAATGTTCAAGAAAAATTCCGTGGAATTTTATTATAGCGTAAAAAATGCACTTTTTTAAATATTAAGAAATTAATGATCCTACATAAACATGAGTGGGCCAATTTTTATTGTCTTCCCATGATGAAAGCAGCATTTCCTTTCTTCGATGTGTCAACGATGAAGGCAAGAACTACAATGCTGTAAATCAATATAGACATAAAGAGTTGTCTTTCTTTCCATACACTTCCTTTTTCCAGGAAAGGATGGTTGTCACCTGTAACATAAAATTTGCATGGAATTTCGCACAGCACACGACCGAAGAAAATTACCTCTATAATTACACCCTGTATTGTCCTAAAGGTAATTTATTATGTACCTATATCTTCTTCACGATTCGAAACTCAGTTAGTTCAAGACCATCGAGAGATGGACTTCTTTGATACCAATCACTTCAAATTAAACAAACTATTTATGTCGGTTATTGGACAATGGCCTTATCAATCCAGAAGACAAAAAATTCTCATTCCCACTTTCTTTTGCTTTATAAATCTCTCTTTAGTAATAGTCATGGTAATAAACTCACCTATATATAGACATAAGTGTAAGTTTTGAATAAAATTAATACGTTTTAATCTTTCCAACAGGTCAGTGGTGTGGTCGTTTTGTGCAAAAATTTTTATGAAGTCCTCAATTGTTTAACAGTTATTCTAGTCTCGTTAATCGTGGCTGCAAAATTACTAAATTGTATCATTAATGCTCAGAAGGTGAGTTACGCAAAGTTAAACAAGAATATATTTAAACAGAAAATAAATTTTTATTATTTTTAACAGTTATTATATCTTGTTGAACGACTCAAGTCTAATTGGATGTTAGTGTCTGAATCAGAAGTTGAAATGTTGAAAGAATCTTCTGCTAAGGGGAAAATTTTAATATTGGCATATGCAGGTGAAATTTGAGTGTCAATAGATGAGATTTCCTTAATGATGCACTGAGAAACTCTGTGTTAGAAAAATTACTAATATCGATAGCAAGTAGGGGCAAAATCCCAAAATTAAGACATTTTAATACAGAAAATAATAAATTTTACTATTTAAATAGGAAAAATTACTATTGGAATAGTAAAATTTATTATTTTCTGTATTAAAATGTCTCAATTTTGGGATTTTGCCCCTACTTGATATCGATATTAGTAATTTTTCTAACACAGAGTTTCTCAGTGTCTATATTAAGATGTAATACTTAACACTGTACCATTAATGTCATTTTTCAGTTT
Source organism: Synergus umbraculus (assembly GCA_900474325.1). Classification (NCBI taxonomy): domain Eukaryota; kingdom Metazoa; phylum Arthropoda; class Insecta; order Hymenoptera; family Cynipidae; genus Synergus; species Synergus umbraculus. Next base: position 8,515 of record UCOK01014519.1, on the reverse strand, counting down.
ATATATCTTCAGCATTGATTGTATATTTGATTTCGTCATATACTCCACGAGTTCTCGATATTATCATGCCTTTGAATGAGTCCCGTCCATGGAAAAGGGTATATCAATCTTATTACTTCGTGGATTATGAAAAATACTTCATCTATTTATTACTTCATGAGCAAGTGGCCATATCTTTAAGTATTACGACTGTAATATGTGTAGACTCAATGTACGTCAATTACGCAGAACATGCATGTTGCATGTTTTCCATTTTAAGGTAAAAAATTAGCAGCAGTAATTTTATGCATGTAATCTCTAAATCTGAATTAGTAAAAAACTACTAATTGGTAAAAGTCTACCAATTCAATATGTAAGTAAACGTACTAAATGAATTAGTAATTACATCTATTAAAGGAATTAGTAATGGTACTACTAAATGAATTGGTAAATGTATTCTTGGTTACTATTTTAAATGGTCAATTTAATGTTATCTTGAGTCAACGGAACACTAAATTTCACTTCTAATGTCTGAATATTATATACAGCTTTGCATTTTGAATATTGCGTATTGTTCATATTTTATTATTATAAATATAACAATATGAACTCAGAATATGTATACCTATATAAATTGAGAAAAAATTAAACTTTTAAAATTGAAGAACCACCAGACAGTATTTAAAAAATTAATAATTTAGATAAGTTTCCAATTGATTTCTACTCATTGAATTAGTAAGTTGGTACTTTTAAACAGATTAGTAGAAAATCCTTATTAATTCATTTAGTAACATAAATCTTACCATTTAATTTAGTAGAATGTCAAAAAATAACTAATTTAACAGTCAAAACCGTCGTTATTAATTGCATTAGTAAAATTTCTACTAATTCAGATTTAGAGAGTATTTAACATTTTTATAATATAAACTACTAAGTTAATATATAGAAGTAAATCTAAATGATATAATTCTCTTTTAAGGTATAGATTGGAAAATATTATCAAGGATACCAATGATGTTGCAGTATTCTCTAGAAGGTGTACTTCTAAAGAAGACGAAGAAATCACGAAACAAGTTTCGCTGTGCATCATTCTTCATCGAAACACGATTGAGTACATATTTCGAAAACATTGTCTCATAATATACAAATTTCGAGTAGTAAAAAACTTTTTAACTTCTTCTTCCGTGAAATAAATAGATATATTTTCGGTTTAAATTAGATTTAAATCGATGGAATAGATGAGGAAGAAGTTAGCCCCTACTTTCAGTCGTCACTTTTTTTTATAAATTATCACAAGCACACAAAAAACTTGTGCAGAACCAAAAAAGCGATCTATATAGTATTGATTGGAATAGCACACTGTAAAAAGTAACTTTTTTTGTAACTTTACCACTACGTTTTGTAATTATACCAAAACTTGTAATATTACTTCCTTCAGAGTAGTGACTTCCTTACTCCCAAAGTAGTAATTTTACAAGATCGTGTAAATTTACTACTTTGGGAGTAAGGAAGTCACTACTCTGAAGGAAGTAATATCACAAGTTTTGGTATAATTACAAAACGTAGTGGTAAAGTTACAAGAAATATTTTTCACAGTGTAGTATTGATCTGGAATAGTCAAAATCTACATTGATTAGTATTTTCTGCTCATCAGTTTTCGATAAATCGAAGTCAAAAGTCATTTTATTTCGCTGTAAATGTATTTTTTACTAGTTCGAAATTATTATTACAGCTAAATAGATTTTTATGATTAAAATTTTTGTCTAAAAAGTAAGAACATAAATTTTGTAAACTTTTTAAAGTTTTTAAAGGAAATTAAATGAATTTTTGTAGGATTTCTACAGAGTTCATAGCATTTTAAGGAATTTTATAGAATTTCGTAGGATTTTAACAGATCCCTTGTGTTCTTAATAAACAGTAGAAAAAATTACTTTTATGTGAGTTATAATTAAATATAGCCAAGTTTAACAAAGTAAAGACTAGAAAAGTGGCGGCCAGCTTCTGCTTCATATCGAATCGGTAAAATATATTTTGTTTGGAGAATGAATAAATGTGTTATTGTTCTTTAATCAATTCTTAATTGTAACTCCAATGTTTGTATATTTAAATAAGGTACGCTGATGTAATCGACTCCACTTTTGCAACGTCATTATTTATTCAGATTGGAATCAGCATGATTTTAATTAGTACTACTCTATATGTGGTAATTTAATTTTACAATTTTAATTTAAAATGGTTTAATAACGATTCATTGCTTCTCGAATCATACATTCGAATTATATTTTTAAGTAACAATTTTTTTCAGACATTGCTAAGGTTAGACTCGTTCGACGAGTTTATGCAGTTTTTTCCTTATGCACTTGGCCAGATATCACATGTATTTTACAATACACTCCCAGGACAAAAATTGATTGACTCCAGTGAGGAAATTGGAAACTCGGTGTTAGTTGTAATTGATTATTGTTTTTAATCAAGTTTTTCGACTATCCTATTATACAAAACAGTTTTTTTTTAATTCGAAATTATATTTGGATCTAATGAAATTCTAATTAATTGCAGATACAATTCAAAATGGTACCGAATGCCTCGAAAAGCTCAAAAACTTTTACTTTCTCTGATGGCCAGGAGTTCTCATCCTTGCTCAATACAAGCATTTGGTGGAACCTTTGTTCTTTCTATGGAAACATTTAGCTCGGTAATAATTAATAAATACTGTAGATTCAATATTTTAATTCATAACATAGGTCTGGTCACCATACTGAAACAATTTTTAGAAGAAATTAAAAAAATATATGTTTGGTTTCATCAGTAAAATTTGTTGAATTCCGTCTTGAAGTATTTTTTCACATATTTAAAATAATCAATTAACGAAATTAACTTTTTTCAGTGTATTAAAAAGTCATTTTCTTACTTCACGGTTCTGTTATCTATGCAGGAATAACCGGACAAAACTTTTTGTGGGAATTTAAATTTACAAATAAAATTATGAATGTTATAAATTATTTCAAAACTTTATGTATATTTCCCTTATGTACAATTTGTTTTTATATTTTCTGCAAGCTAAAAAACCTTAAATGTAAGTAAATTTTGCCTTATATTACATTAAGCTTCAAAACCGAAACAATGCTTGTTTTTAAAAATTTGACCACAATTTCATAAAATCTGTAAAAAAAATGTATCTCTTGAAACAATAAAAATGTAATGAATCGTCAAGTTCATCGCTTTTTCAAGAAAATAAATAAAAAGGTAGTAAAATTCAAACGTCAAAAATATATAATAATTATAATTATATTTATGATTCATATTTACCTGAGATTGTTTTTAAAATAATGTTATATTTTTATTGAATCCAGGAACAATTTTAAACTTCTCAATCGTCTGGACACGAAGACAGGGTGATGTTTCAACGTCGAAGGTGACACACGAAGTGATGCTAATCAATAGAAACCTGAGGGCTCTATTATATCCAAAGACATTATTTCTTTGCTATATCATATACCATAGATTTTTCCTCGAATATGAATTTTTATCTAGCATATTTTATCTCCGCTATTTATTTCTTCATTAAAATTGCACACTTTGATTGCTCAATTTCTCGGAAGATGGAAATTACACCTATAAGAGTGCACCATACGAGTAATTTAGTATAAACTCTTATTTTCCTTGCGTTTTGAGGTTCAGTTGATTTTAAACCATCGAATGATGGACTTCTTTGATACTCGTTATTTCAGACTAAACAAAGTCTTAACATCTGCTATTGGACAATGGCCTTATCAGTCTAAGAATCAAAGAATTATCATTTCGACATTTTTTGCATTTTTTAATATTTCACTTATAGTAGTAACCGTAATAAATTAATTTTTTTCTACAATATTTTGCAGAAAAGTTTAGAAAAAAATGTATAGATTTAAATACCTTCCACAGGTTAACGGATTGATCACTCTTAATCTTAATTTTGATGATGTCCTAAACAATATAACAATCATTATAACTGGAATAGGAGTAGGAATTAAATTATCGAACAGCATCCTAAATATGGAAAAGGTGTGTCTTGTACAAGAACAAAAATGAATGTGATAAAATTTAGTTTCAGATTGTTTATTATGATTATTATTATGATTATTATTATTATAAAAACAGATGAGACATTTTCTTGATCGGCTCAAGTCTCACTGGTTGTCAATGTCACGCCCAGAAGTTGAAATTTTAAAAGAGTGTGCTGAAAATGGCAGATTAATAATGGTAGCATATGGAGGTTGTAATGCTTATTTTAAATTTTCGTTCTTTTTTCATATGCCCTAATTGAAAAATAAATCCCAAATAATTCAACATCTTTGTAGTTTCAGTATATTCAGCGATGTCTCTATTTTTACTTTCATCATATGTTCCGCTATGTCTAGATATTATCAATCCTTTGAATGAGTCTAGACCCATGAAAAGGGTATATAGCTCTAATTATTTTTTGGATGATGAAAAATATTTGTATTCTTTATTATTCCACGAACAAGTCACTGTTTTTTTAAACATGACAACCATAATATGCGTTGATACGATGTATGTAAAATATGTTGAACAAGCTTGTGGAATATTTTCTGTTCTGCGGTAAGAAATTAATTATTTTAAGGGTGTTGGAACAAAGTTCTATTCTAAAAATTCGATTTCTTTGTTTTACTCAACAAATATGAAATTTGGAATTTTTTTCTCTCTGTATAATTAATCAATTTTTAACTAGAATTAGACGCACAGAGCGATAAAATATCTTGTTCAAATATTTTTTAAGTAAAATGAAAATATTAAATTTTGAAGTTAGATTTACAATTTTTCATATTATGCAAAAAGTATTGAAATTAAATATTTTTTCGCTCTGTACGCAGTATTATATTTGAAAAATGATTAGCGCTATAGAGCGAAAAAGTATTTATGAATAATTTTCGTTGATTAAAATGGAGAAATGAATTCTGAGCTTAACACTTGGGTAAAACGCCCTTAATATTAATGTTATATACATAAATTTTGAAGAAAATAAAATTTTAAATTTGATTTTCAGGTATCGTTTGGAGAACATTATTAAGAATACTGATTCAAACGTCACCATACGATATTCTTTCAGAAAAGATGAAGAAATCACTAAAGAAGTTTATCTGTGCATCACTCTTCATCGAAGTGCAATCAAGTAAATTTTTTTATCAACTTTAAAGGTATAATTTAAACTTATACTAGTTTTATTTTTATTATTTTAGGTATGCTGAAACCATTGAATCTGCTTATGGAACTGCTATTTTTATTCAAGTTATGTTGACCATGGCTTTACTCAGTTCTACCGGATACGTGGTAAATAATTATTTTTCAAATAAAGAGACTAAGAAGAAGAAAAACTGTTGAATCAACGTTTCAATTATTTTTGGCTTGCTATAACGAAATCAATTTTTCATGAAATTTTTACAGACCGCGATAAAATTACAATCATTTAGCGAATTTCTACAACTTTTACCATTCGCTCTTGGACAAATTATACATGCATTTTACAATATTCTCCCAGGGCAGAAGTTGATCGACTCGAGTGAGGAAATTCAAAATTCTGTGTAATTATCATCTAATTTTTGTCTCCAATCAATTTACGTACTTAAAACTTTTATTTTATCGGACCAATATTAATTTATTTAATTCGTGTTCAGTAAATAAGTTTATTTCATAGTCTAATTCATAATTGGATTTGACACATAATTCTATAAATTAATCACAGATATGGTACAGAGTGGTACCAAATGCCTCTGAAAGCTCAAAAGCTTCTTGTTTTAATAATGCTAAGAAGTTTCCGTCCTTGTACAATTAAAGCATTTGGTGGAACTTTGTCACTCTCTATGGAAACATTTAGCTCGGTAAGAAATGAATCATTCAATATTTATAAGATAGAAATATATCAGATTTCTTTTTTATTATTTATTCAGTGAAAAATAGTAATAATTTGTAATTTCTATTTTATACAGTAATTTATATAAAATTACCAATATTAAAATTAAGAAATGTATTTTAAAATGTTATTCTTATTTAGTGCATGAAGACTTCATTTTCTTATTTCACTGTATTGTTATCCATGCAAAATTAATAAAAAAAAAGTTACAATTTTTGGAATTGTGCAAGTTCACAAAAGTATGAATGTAACATTTCTGCAACATTGTAGCAATATTGAAAACTGTATTGATTGACTATATTGTCAATTTGCACCGGGCGCAAAAAAGGCTAAATACAGCCCTGATTGGGGTAATATTAACTTCTATCAAAGATATCTTTACTTCTATTAAAAACTATTAAGTCAAAATATAGGAATAGATTAGATATAATATGTATATTAATGTAATATATAATGAATTAGTGTAGCTGTATATATAAAACTGCAATTAAACTTTATACTTTGAATCAGAATTCTGATTGGCTCTCTCGCTGACTGGCTAATGTATGTACGAGATAAATCAATTGCTACATAATTGCAAATATATTATGTTAGTATTGAAAATTCATTTACATGTTTATATTTCAGTTATATAAAGTTAAATCAAGTTAAATAGATGAGAAAATGTAAAAGATTTTCTTTATTTAAATTTAAAATCAGGAAGTAAATCTCAACCAATCAGAACGTTCTGACTCCATATCCACTTCCGTCTTCTTGTCCAGACTCCATGTCCTCCATTTTACATTTCCAGTGTTGTTTGTCTCTTTGACATCTTAAACAGTTTTCGTTAACAGTTTAACAGTTTCGTTAACAGTTAAAAAGTTATCTTCTTCTAAAAAAATGCCAAAAGTACGACGCAGTAAAAAAGCTCCTCCAGAAGGTTGGGAGTTGATTGAACCAACCCTTGAGGAGTTGGAGCAAAAAATGCGAGAGGGTAAGTAACCTCTAATTTTTTAACAAAAACATAATTACGTCTGAATGAATGAAATTTATACACAAAAAGTCGAGAAAACGTTCATACCCAGGAAAAAATAACCAATTAAATGACTGCTTTAGTGAATTAGATTTGTTTAAGAATGCGGATTCAATAGTCGTTTTCTGAATTGGAATGATGTATTTCAATCGGTTTCCTAAGTTTAGATCGTTTTATCAGAAAACTCCGATTGAACAGAAACTTTTTCATTCTTTTTACGCATTTTTCAATCGGATCGGAATTTTTAGGGTTATGTTGCCATATTTCACACCAAATTTAAAATTTTTTAAACCGTCGACCAATTAAACAAAGCTGTGTATTGGAAAATCGGAATTCAACATAGATTCCGATTTCAATAATATAAAAGATAAATAAGTTAAGTTTGTGTTTACAAAGTAAATAAACCTTTTATTAAAAACCTTTGATAAATTTCTAATCGAAAATTTCCTATTATTTAAGAATGCGGATTCACGAAAGCCTCAGACCGATTCAAATTTTCTAATCGGTTTTTTGTTCCTGGGTATATTTATTAAATTAGTTGTGTCCACTGGGAATTCATGATATATTCTGATAATCTACTATACATTGAAAGTGAACAATAAGTATATCCATTCTGAAATTAAATTTAAACGTTTGTGTGAAATGTGTTTGGCTTGATATTAAATCTAACTTATTTTTGTTACATTATAGCGGAAACTGAGCCGCATGAGGGGAAGCGTAAACACGAAAGTTTATGGCCTATCTTTAAGATTCACCATCAGAAGAGTAGATATATATACGATTTGTTTTACCGAAGGAAAGCAATCAGTCGAGGTACGTATTTTCTACTATTTACAATACAAAAACAAACGCGCGCTCCGCGCGCCCATTTACATTACTTTTCAATATTAGATAATTTATTATATTTTATTTCTCTAATCTCTTAAAATCTATGTTAAACTTCGTGAAAATCTCTTAAAATTTTCAGAAACTTCTTGAGATTCTTTTCAATTCAATGATAACAATTCAAATCCCTTTTTATTATCCTTTAAAATCCATTAAAAGTATTAGAAATCTTATCAAATTCCATGAAATCCTTTAAATTTCTCTCAAAATCACTTAAATATCAGAAAAATCTGATGAAATTTCTTAAAATTTCAGGATAATATTGCAAATTCCTTAAAACCTCATAAAACTCTTACAAAGCTATTAAAATTCCTTAAAATTTCACGAAATATCCTAAAATCCCATACAATTCTACAAAATCGTTTTAATATCCTAAAAATCTCTTGAATTTCGTAAAAATCACTTAAAATCGTTAAAAATGCACATAAAAACCTTCAAAATCATTAATCTCTTGAAATCCATATTAAAATTAGTGAAAATCTTTAAAAATTTCTAAAAACCCTTGGAAACTTCTCAACTCTTAAAGTCTCTTAAAATCATTAGATATTTCATCAAATTCCATGAAATCCATTAAAATTCTCACCAAATTATTTAAATGTCAGAAAAATCTCTCGAAATCACTTTAAATTATTAGAAATCTCATAAAATTCCTTAAAATTTCAGGATAATATTTCAAATTCCTTAAACCATCATAAAATTCTTACAAAGCTATTAAAATCCCTTAAAAT
>UCOK01014518.1:0-26112 GCA_900474325.1 Synergus umbraculus | reverse complement strand
GCAAAGTCTCTTTCAGAGTTTGAAAGTTTATATTGTGGAAGGACCGCGTACAGAAGGTTTTTTTCATTTAGTGACGGTGTTGTGTCTATAAAATAGTGAAAAGTGGAGTGACTTTGAAAATCGTCATCTCTTCCCGCGATTTGTCTGCTCGGTGTGCATTTCTCCGTTTCAGAAAATGAATATTTGTAATCAAAATATTCATTTTCTCAAGAAAAACGCGATGCATTTTTTATAAGATGCACTCTAGGATTTCGTCAGACCCGAAATATTTGGTGAGTTTCTTTTATTTATCCCGAAATCTACTCTTTAAATTAAATATGGGGGCAGGGCCGTCTTTATTATTGGGGGCACTCAACAAATTTTCTAAGTCCCCATTATCCAACGCCCTTAAAGGGGAAAATTTGTATTATTAACGGTTTTTTTTTAATTTGGAAGAGGGGAATTTGTATTCAACGTTTTTCGATCCTAAAAAGTGTGGAGTAAATAAATTTTGTTTAATGGAAATAGTCTTGTTTATTAAGCATTATATTTAACATGTTACGAATATAATACTCTGACTCGATTCGAAAAAGAAATGACAAAACATTAAGGGCATGTATTACTTATCCGATTCCTACCTTACCGACATTTTTTTCTCTGTAACGCTACGTCTACATTTATAAAGATATCAAATTGACAATTTATAAAATGAAAGAAAATATGTTAATGTATGTTTGTCTGGTCTTAAATTTTTGTAAAAATAAAAAAAAAATTTGTTGAAAATTTTTTTTTTTTAATGTCAATATTTAGGACCAGACAAACGTACCTTAAGGCTTTAGCTTCAAATATAGAAATTTTCAATGTGGTATCTCAATAAATGTAGACATAGCGTTACAGAGAATAAAATGTCGGTAAGGTAGGGATCCGGATAAGTCTTACATGCCCTTAATAGTATAAACTATAATAAACAAAATTAAAGTATCTGAACATTAATAGAACATAAAAATTTAGCTATACAATCTAGATAAATTATTTTAATATTTGATCAATTTGTTATTGTCTTAATGCATAGGAAGTGTATATAATAATATGATTCCTAAATCCTTATTAATACAGACTTATATTATATTAAAATAAAATGAAAGTATTTTCAGTTTTTTTTTTTCAGATTCTTAATGAACTTCTCGTCTTTCTTCTTAAAAATTAGTCACGAATAAATATTATTGAATCAGATGGTGAGGTCGGCGAATACTCTGGTGAGCTCAGCGAATAATTTGGTGAGGTCGGCACATAAACTGGTGAGGTCGGCGAATACTCTGGTGAGGTCGGCGAATCACCTGGTGAAGTCGGCTCATAAGATGGTGAGGTCGGCGAATAAGCTGGTGAGGTCGGCACATAAACTGGTGAGGTCGGCGAATAAGCTGGTGAGGTCGGCATATAAACTGGTGAGGTCGGCGGATAAACTGGTGGGGTCGGCGAATAACCTGGTGAGGCCGGCGCATAAGATGGTGAGCTCGGCGAATAAATTGGTGCTCTCAGCGAATAATTTGGTGAGGTCGGGGCAAAAGGTGGTGAGATCGGCGAATAAACTAGTGTGGTCGGAGCATAAACTGGTGTGGTCGGCGAATAAGCTGGTGAGGCCGGCGCATAAGATGGTGCTCTCAGCGAATAATTTGGTGAGGTCGGGGCAAAAGGTGGTGAGATCGGCGAATAAACTAGTGTGGTCGGACCATAAACTGGTGTGGTCGTCGAATAAGCTGGTGAGGGCGGCGCATAAGATGGTGAGCTCGGCGAATAAGTTGGTGATGTAGGCGCAAAAGATGGTGAGATCGGCGAATAAACTAGTGTGGTCGGACCATAAACTGGTGTGGTCGGCGAATAAGCTGGTGAGGGCGGCTCATAACATGGTGAGCTCAGCGAATAAGTTGGTGATGTAGGCGGATATCTTAGGGATATCCTAGGGTAGGGATGATTCTTATCCAGCGATGTTGCCTTTTCTACCTCCTATAAAAATTATATTTTATTTATAAAGTTAATTGTTGTTAGCCAGGGTGTTTAATAAATATATTATAATTGTTACTATATCTCATCTCTACTGGTCATTTTGCCAATTTTAATATAATTAATTTACTAATTGTTTGCGCAATTAGGGGACCAAGTAGAAGAGTACGAGTAAGGGTTTATAACTAAATATTCTCATCAATAAAATAAGGTGCTTACAAACTGACTTTGCTGGCTTTTCTCCCACCTATAAAAATTATATTTTATTTAGTAAGTTAATTGTTGTTGGCCAGAGTGTTTAATAAACATATAATTGATATTATATTTCATTTCTACTGGTTATTTTGTCAATTTTAATATAATTAATTTACTAATTGTTTGTGTAATTAGGAGACCGAGTAGAAGAGTAGGAGTGCAGATTTAACTAAATGTACTGATCATTGAAATAAGTTGCTTAAAAACTGAGTGTGTAAATGTGTAAATTTACTACAAATAGTAAATTTGTGGTAATTTGAGTAATGACTAAAAAGAAATTCTTACAGGGTCAGCTCCTAAGTTTTTGGAATTATCGAGTGAGGTTGGCGGATTAGCTGATAACATTGTAGACGAACTAACATCGATTGGTCGTCGTAATTTGCACCATGATGGTTCTTGTCCTATAATCAGTTCTTCAGAACTATCGGCAAGATCATTCTCATCCGGTGATGGTGGCTTTTCTCCCTCCTGTAAAAATTATATGTAATTTATTTAGAAATTTAATTTTCGTTAGCTAGGGTGTTTAATAAATACATTATTGATATTATATTTCATTTATACTAGTCATTTTGTCAATTTTAATATAATTAGGGCCAATTCCACCAAATGTGATTAAATTTTAATCCTTGATTAACTTAAGTTAATCAATACTTTTCGTACGCAAATCAAGGATTTAATCAAGGATTAAAATTTAATCACAGTTGGTGGAATCCGCCCTTAATTCACTAATTGTTTGAGTAATTAGGACACCGAGTAGAAGAGTACAAGTGCAGATTTAACTAAATGTTCTAATCATTGAAATAAGATGCTTAAAAACTGAGTTTGTAAATTTGTAAATTTACTACAAATAGTAAATTTATAGTTCTTTGAGTAATGACTAAAAAAAAATTCTTACAGGATCAGCTCCTAAGTTTTTAGGATTATTGATCGAGATTGACGGATTAGCTGATAACATTGTAGACGAACTAACATCGATTGGTCGTCTTATTTTGCAGTATGTCGGTTCTTGTAGTATAATCAGTTTTTTAGAACTATTGGAAAGATCATCCTTATCCGACATTGCTGGCTTTTCTTCCTCCTGCAAAAGTGATATTTTATTTAGAAATTTAATTGTTGTTGGCCAGGTTTAATAAATATATAATTGATATTATATTTGATCTCCACTGGTCAGTTTGTCAATTTTAATCTAAAAAATTTACTAATTGTTTACGTAATTAGAAAACCGAATAGAAAAGTAGGAGTAAAGATTAAACTAAATATTCTGATCACTGAAACAAGGTGCTTAAAAACTGAGTTTGTAAATTTACCACAAATAGTAAATTTGTAGTAATATGATAGGAAATTAAAAGGAAATTCTTACAGGATCTGCTTTTAGGATTTTAGGATTATCTGGTGAGGTTGGCGGATTGGCTGATGGGGATGTAGGCGAACATTGAGTTTCAGGCAAGGATCTTGGCTCACAGCTTGGTAAAGGTTTTTGCAATTTTGGTGATATTGACGAACAACTTGGTGGTGATAGCGAACGCTTTGATTTTGGTGGTGCGAAGATATTTGCGTATATGTGATCGGTCAATATTGGTACAATTGGTTTATCAAAAGAATTATCCATCGTTGTTCTCTAGTTTCTTCTGTCGCGTCAAAAACCTAGGATTCTAATTTTTATATCAAATTGTATGCAGTTTTAATTTTAAATAGAAATATTCAAACCAGTAGGAAAAAGAAACCTATTACAGAAAAATTTAAGTCGGTTTAAGTGCGTTGGACACAAGTTCTAATCTAAAAATTCGATTTCTTCATTTTACTCAATAAATATTAAATTTGCAATTTTTTCCTTTTGTAGAATTAATCAATTTTTAACTAGAATTATGCGTACAGAGCGAAAAAAAAATCTAATTTGAATATTTTTTAAGTAAAATGAAAATATGTCCTTTATATTTTCTTAAAATTAGAATCTGTGTTGACTTTTGATTTTCCAGTGCAGTTTTAATTGGGAATTCTTTCCGAACCAATTCAAATTATTCCAGAATTTTTATCCAAACCAATGCCAATTAAAAATCAATCCGAATTAATCAGAATTCATCCGAAATTTCAATCCAAATGATTCCAAAATATTCAGATTAATTCTGATTGATTTTGAATGGGCCTCGGATTGATGCGAATTGCAAATTGTTTGGTTTGGATAAAAATCCAGAATGATTTAAAAAATTTCGAATTCGTTCGGAATGAATTTTAATCATCAGAATTTTCGGCCCGATTGAAAAATTTCTGAAAAGAATAAAAAAAATTTCTGTTCAATTGGAGTTTTTTATAGTAAAGTCATATAAATTTTGGAAACTGATTGAGATATCGTTTTGGTTCCAAAAAACGACTACTGAGTCTGAATTCTTAAAAAAAATCCAACTTACGTACCAAATTATGAATCAACTGTTTGTTTTTTCCAAGGTTGCAAAATCAACGTTTTGATTTTCGAATCAATTTCGGGAAAAATAATGTTTACTTCTAGCTAAAAACAGAAAAGTTAAAAGACTAATTATATTTAGCACAGTAAAATTAAAACTAGGAATATGTATTTCCTCACATCAAACTGATAAACAAATGATAGAAACCATGGAAACCATAGAAACTTCTGGAAGCTTCTGCAGTGATGCAAATATAAATAAGATATAAATTTTTTACTTTCCACCATTTTTTGTTTGCGACAGTGCAGAAAAATTTTGCCATTGGCTGTAATCTGGCGCGTGATTTAAAAAATCTAATTACATTAATTCTATTTTTAGCACAGCCAATGAGAGAATTTCTCCAACGGCATGTAATTATCAAATTACGTAATAAATTGTTTATAATTAGAAATTTATTTTCTAAGTTTGGGATATACCATAAGCTTGCAAAGAAAATTTTTTAGAAAATGCATTTATTAACGTGAAAATAAAATAATATAAATATTCCATTCTGAATGAGACATTATGTAATATCGAATTGTAGAAACAAATAAAAAAAATATGAATTTTCATAAAACTTGTGAGAAAAAGTAAATATCAAATATCTCTAAGTTTTCCTATTTTAAAAATAAAAAAAAAATACTATCCGTAAAAACATAAGCTGGATTTCTAAATTTTCTCTCTATCTAATTCATTTATACATTTATTTCCTATATATACCATTATAATTAAAAATACTTAAAAGATGAATTGTGGAATTCTATCACGTAGGAGTTTCTTCTTTTTTTGTAATCTTTGTTTTTTAAGTCAGTCAATTCTGAAAAGAATAATAGAAAGATAAATAAAAATGGACAGTAATTAAGGAAGTTGGACCCAAGTGTTAAGCTCAAAATTCCATTCTCCATTTTACTCAACGAAAATTATAGATAAATATTTTTTCTCTCTGTAGCGCAAATCTTTTTTCAAATATAAGACTGTATACAGAGAAAAAAAATATTTACTTTTGATACTTTTCCCATAAAACGAAGAATTCCAAATCTAACTTTAAAATTCAATATTTTTGTTTTGCTTGAAAAAAATTTGAATTAGATATTTTCTCGCTCTGTACGCATAATTCTAGTTAAAAATTGATGAATTATACAGACCAAAAAAATTCAAAATATAATATTTGTTCAGTAAAATGAAGAAATCGAATTTTTAGATTAAAAGTTGGCTCCAACACCTTCAACTAAATTAAATATGAAAAAGGAAAATATATTATTTAAATCCTGGTACTTCATTTTGCTCCTCGAATTTTGAAACCACTCGAGTTTCTTGCAGTTTTTTATGAAGTAATCTTCGTGATTTACAGCTACGTTTAAGTCTGAAAAGTAACACTTCAATATAATATTCTAAAAATAAAAATTTTTTAAATAACTATTAAAGTATTAATTTTATCTAACTATAAATAAAAAAATCCACATACATACTTTGGTATGCATATATAGTACTGGATCTTTCCTAATATAAGAAGGATCCTCAGATTGCGAACTCTCTTTCCGAAAGATTTGTCAGGGAATGCTGGAAAATAAATGAATTTAATTATTATAGCTGCTCAAAAATATTTATAAACTCGTTTTAACTATTTTAGGATTACATTTTTAGGAATAACTGCAACATAAATCTCATTAGCTTCCTTTTTATTTAGTTCCTCGACTTTTTTTCCCAATAACTTATTCGTCAAGATTTCTCGAGATTCAAGAGTGACTACTTTCGACGAGAGAGTAATTCTCTTATGCGTAAGATCTGAAAAAAATAGAAACTAGAATTTATAAATAGTCACTTATATATGTTAAAATTAAAAATTAAAAATTATTATTTTATAAATACCTTTACTCATGGGATCATAATAAGGGCCTCTCGGATCCTTCATTCCTAAGGCTTCTCTGATCATCGCTCCAGTTTCCTTCGAAGTATGCACGAAAAGGATTGTTGCAATTTCTCCAAAATGAACCAGAACTCGAATGATCTTATCGGATTGGATATTCAAAGTCACTAGTTTCTTATCTGTAGAAAAGAAGAAAAAAATTATATTAAGGGTGGTGGAGCCAAGTTCTAATCTAAAAATTCGATTTCTTCATTTTACTCAATAAATATTAAATTTGCAATTTTTTTCATCTGTAGAATTAATCAATTTTTAACTAGAAATAAGTACAGAGCGAGAAAATATCTAATTCAAATATTTTTTAAGTAAAATGAAAATATTGAATTTTAAATTTAGTTTTTAATTCTTCGTTTTATGGAAAAAGTACTAAAAGTAAATATTTTTTCTCTCTGTACGCAGTCTTATATTTGAAAAAAGATTAGCGCTACAGAGCGAAAAAATATTTATCTATAATTATCTTTGAGTAAAATGGAGAATTGAATTTTGAGCTTAACACTTGGGTCCAACGCCCTTAAGACTTAATGAAAATTCTTATATCAATTTATTTAAAGTACATTTTGAATCAAATAGAAAACTTACTATCTTCTAAAGACGGCACAACGAGTCGTAAACCATCTTTAGACACGATAACACTTTCGTCAGGTGAAAATTTGTAGGAACCTATCCTAATTTTACGACAGGAAAGTTTGACTTGCACCAATTTTGTCTCATCCTTCCAATCCTCGACCGAAGAAATATCAACCAAGTCTTCTGTAAATTTATTCGTTTTGTATTATCATTTAAAACAAAAATAATTTTCGAAAAGAATTTAAAAAAAAAAATTTGTCATTTTTAATACTTGATTTGTTCACAGATCTGAGAGGTGTTGCTTTTTTTAAAGTCTCAGTAATTCCGTTTTCTTTTATCTCCTCCACGTATTTGAGTTCCTAATTTATAAAAATTCTTAAAATGCCATATTAAGTCTGTATTAATAGAGCAAAAAAAAAAGTCTTCAATAATCCTCACTTCGATTTCTTCGTTCAAGTCTTCAGGTTTAAATTGTACGATGTAATTTACGTCTAAACTTGGATCATTCACTAAGGAAACAACTTTATCAGATCCGTAGTGATAAGTGATCTAAAAATGGATATAGAGTTATTTATTTAATTTATTAGTTATTAAATAAGAAAATAATTAATACCCGTACCTGATTCATCAAATCCTGGACGGTCCAGTTTTCCTCCGGAACATTGATCGTAATTAGCTTCTCTTGTCCAGTCAACAATATGACCAGGACCTTCACCTGGTTGTCTTTGACCTGCTGCTGGACGATTGTCGTCTCTGGATTCTTAATAACTGTCGTCAAAAGCGAGTGGCTCTTGCTCAAATCACTATCTAGATCGGCTTTAGAACTGCAACTCTCCTGGAAATGTAAATTAATAAAAATCTAAATTTTTACCATTTACATTTTTAGCAGACTCGAAATTTAAATATAAAAACTTTGCACAGTAGGAAATTATTCATATTTCAATACTTTTCCTAACATGAAACTATAAATATATTTGCATAATTTATGGATAATTTATTATCTGACTTGAATTACTTTTTCCGGTGAACTTAAAAAATTGGTGCTTTTTTGTAAGGATGGCCTGTAATAAAATAAAATAAAATTATAATGTAAATAATTTACAGTAATTTAAAAGTTTTAAGAGTCTGCATATATATTACTGTAAACTTGATGCTTCCTTTTGCTGCCTGGATTTTGAACCTTCTATAATTTCTTCTTCTTTCTTCAATTCATTATTCATTACTGGCTGGAGAGGCTGAAATAAAATTAATTTAATTATTTGATTCTTTAAAAATGTCTGTAATTTTAAATAAAAGTATAAATAAAGTATTTCAAATTCTTACATCTAGGCGTGAAATTCTAGTAAGAATTTCGTTGGCTTCCTTGAGAGTCAGAATTTTCAGATCTGTCTTGAACAGTTTAGTTAGTATTAATTTATATTCAAGTGTAATCACTTTAACGACAAGAGTAATTTTCCTGTGTGCATATTCTGAAAAATCAAATTAAAATTAGACTCTAAAATCTTTAATTTTTAGGAGAATTTAAAATTTTTAAGCATTTTTATTGTAAATACCTCGACTCTTGGGATCAAAATAAGGGCCTTTCGGGTCAACCATTCCTAAGGTTTCCCTGATCCTCGCTACACCATTACTCGAAGTTTTAAAGAAAAGAATTGCTTGCCATTGTCCAAAATGGCCCTTAACTCTAACGATATTTCGGTATTCGACATCTAACGTGACAAATTTATTATCTATGGAAAAGAATTACAAAAATTTAGCTCAATAAAAATTTCTAAACCAATTATAATTTAATCTAGCTTTCGAATTATCAAATGGAAAACCTACTGTCTTTTAAAGGCGGCACGACAAGTTGCAAACCATATTTAGACACAGTAACAAATTCATTAGATTCACATTTGTAGGAACCTATCCTAATTGTTGAACAATAAAGATCAGCCCGTAACAAACTTATTGAGCTACTCGGGATTTTTAGGCGGCCTTTTTTCTCTTGACCTAAAACCAAAATTTCTCATTAGATAAAATCATTTTTAAAACTGTTGGATTCCAGTTCTAACTTCAAAATTTAATTTCCTTATTTTATTCAACAAATATTATAAGTAGATATTTTTTCAATCTGTAGATGTACTCAATTTCTAAACAGAATTACGTACGAAAATATCTACTTTTAATATTTATTAAGTAAAATGAAGAGATAGAATTTATATACACATACATTTCTGAATTTCCTTATTAGTTGGAGAAGCTGATTCATCGAGTTTCACCGATTTCTTCTCGAGTTCCTCGTCCGAAGAAATACAAATCGCGGTTTCTGTAAAATTATTGTATATTAGAATTTAATGTAGATAAGCGTTTAAAAAATATATAAAACAGTTTTTAATCAAGAAAAAGTTATGTTCTGTTTTAAATACAATTTGTAATTTCTAGTACCTTTCGAAATTTTTTCAGGGTCCAAACGTTTCCGGCGATTACCAGGATTGAGAAGTTTCGAGTCTTTTTCAGTATTTTCAGTCTTCTTGAAAAATAAAATAATCAACAATATGTCATTATTCATGCTTTGCTTCAAATAACATCGTAAAAAACCCATAAGTATTTAAGGGTGTTGGAGGCAATTTCTAATCTAAAAATTCGATTTCTTCATTTCACTTAACAAATATTAAAATTTGAATTTTTTCCCTCTGTGTAATTAATCAACTTTTAACTAGAATTATGCGTACAGACGAAAATATTGAATTTTAAATTTAGATTTTGAATTCGTCGTTTTATGGAAAAAGTACTAAAAGTAAATATTTTTTCTCTCTGTACGCAGTCTTATATTTGAAAAAAGATTTGCGCTACAGAGCGAAAAAAAATTTATCTATAATTTTCATTGAATAAAATGGAGAATTGTATTTTGAATTTAACACTTGGATCCAACGCCCTTAAATATCCTAATTATCTGTTACAGCACAAACAATTACGTTTTCCCTCACTTCTTTGATCGGTTCCTAATAAAAAAAAATTCTTAAAATACGAAAACTAACGGCATAATAATCTCAGAATTAATGATTAAGAAATCATAACAACCTCATTTTGCGAAGTTGTATGTTTGCTGTTTCCATCAACTATAATCCTGAAATAGAAAAAAATATCATTGGATTAGAAAATTAGAATATGAAAATGAAAATTATTACAATGAATATCAAATTACTCATAAGATTTTTCAGAATTTCTTGACGAATCTTTGCAATCATATTTGGAATCATTTTTCTTGTTTACGTCTCTGGTTGAAGAATCTACGATATCATTTATTTGCTCCTGAACGATTTTCGTCGCCGGGTTTCCGATCACCCTCTTCATTTTTCTGTTAAAACTCTAAAATATTCAATTTTAATATCGTTTAAACTGAAACGTGATTTTATAATTCAAACCACATTATAAATTTACAAATTTCTATTACTTTAAATTATTTAATAGAAATATTGAACTTTGAATAGAATTTCAAATTATTCGAATATTTTTCTTAACATAATTTTTTTTTCTAAAAAGTAATAATAACCGAAATCTTTAAATATAGAAAATTGAAGGCGCATCGAAACCTAATTTGTCCTAGATTTTTCTGAAAGAAAAGAATTTTGAATACATTCGAATTTCGAACGTTCGCAATTGGAATAAATTAGAATTTCGATCGTTCGAAATTTAAAATGTGTCTAGTGATAAAAAAGGAAATTATTATAATAAATTTAAAGAGAAGAACTAAATTTCGGTGTTTCAATATTTTAAAATATTTTTATTTCGGTCAAATCAAGAATTAAGGGTGTTGGATCCAAGTGTTAAGTTCAAAATACAATTCTCCATTTTTTTCAACGAAAATTATAAATAAATATTTTTTCGCTCTGTAGCGTTAATCTTTTTTCAAATATAAAACTGCACACAGAGCGAAAAAAAATATATTGTCGATACTTTTTGCAAAAAACGAAGAATTCAAAATCTAACTCGAAAATTCAATATTTTCATTACTTAAATAATATTTGAATTATATATTTTCTAGCTCTGTGCGCATAATTCTAATTAAAAATCGATTAATTCAACAGAGGGAAAAAATTGCAATTTCAATATTTTTGTTAAGTAAAATGAAGACAATTTTTAAATTAAAACTTGGCTGGAACACCCTTAACAGAAATCTTAATTTCTTAATTTAATTCAAGAATGCAATTTTTAATTCTAAGAATAATATAAAAAAATCACCTAAATCGAAGATTATTTAAATTATAAACTCCAAAAATTTAATAACCTCAAAAGTGGAAACTTGAAGGAATAAAAACAGATTTTGAAGATTAAAAAATGTTCAAATTCGATAAAATAAATATAGACTTGTTTCCCAATCAAGACAACTTAAAATCCAGTAAAAAATTCTTTACTTATACATTAACCAACATTAAACTTATTTAATAAAAAAAAATTACGAAAATCTCCAAATTTTTGGCAATTTTTGCGATTTTGGTGTTCTTAAAATCCGTTAAATGGCAATGCGCATGCGTAGAAAAACGCATCTTATTGGTCTAATTTCGCGGGAATTCTTCAAATGCCAACCATGTTATTTTAATTATTAATCAATTTATTGTTTTTATTTATTAATATACAATTATTTATTGACGATGAAATTCAATAAAACTCAAAGTAATTGTCAAAAAAAATATGAAGAAATCAAGTTTCAGTCACCTTAATTTCTAATCCTTTTGTACTTTTATTTCCTTATTTAATTCTCTTATAATAATTATAAGCCTTCTACAAGTAAGTAATTATAATTCCCAGAATGATGGATTTCTTACTATGACATGCGAATCTTTTTTTAAAAACATATAAACAGCAGTTCCGGACTTTTAGAGGGATCTTCGTCTACGAATTTGGTGAATTCTCTTCTGGCTTCTCTTCGGTTTATTAGATGTTCTAGAAAAATAAAAAAACAGGAAAAAGAGTTTAAAAAATATTTTAGAAAATCTCTCGAGCTTCAAAAGAAATAAAATTACTTAGGCATGTTCAACTGGTAAAGAATATCTGGATGTCCGGCGTCTTTTGAATATGGGCGACTAAAAAAGACAAATATGAACCACAGAGCAATTGCAAGAAAAGTAATTAGGATTATTCTTTCAATTCTGTTTGAATTTGCGTATCAGCAGGACTTGATTATATATATTTAAAACTTACAAGTTTCGGCGTTGCTCTCACAAGAATTTCGTTTGCTTCCGTCAAGTTAAGTTCTTCAAGT
This sequence comes from Synergus umbraculus, assembly GCA_900474325.1. Taxonomy (NCBI): domain Eukaryota; kingdom Metazoa; phylum Arthropoda; class Insecta; order Hymenoptera; family Cynipidae; genus Synergus; species Synergus umbraculus. Next base: position 13,703 of record UCOK01014518.1, on the reverse strand, counting down.
TTCGTTTCGAACCAACTTTTCAACAAATTTTTAGTGTCTTCGTTAATAGTATGTGGCAACAGAGTAATTCTCTTATGAGTCCCATCTGTAAAATAAAATCCGAGTTCATTAGTATTTTCGAGAGAATTTAAAGTTCTACAATTTTAATACCTTTGCTTGCAGGATCGTAATAACGATAAGTCGGGTCCTCCATTCCTAAAATATTTCTAACATTCTCTCCGACTCTCGTTGACGTAAAAAAGAAAAGGACTGGAAGATGTCTTCCGAAATGGATCAGAACTCTGACGATGTCTTCATACATTATATCTATTTGCACCGTTTGTTTATCTGTGAAAAAGGAATCGCAAAATATTAGAAAATTAGATTATTGATTCATTTAATTGAGTTTTACTAATTTTATCCACTATACTACTTGAGAGAAAAATTACCATCATCTAAACAGGGAACAATTAATCGCAGACCCAGTTCTGATATCATAACGTCTTCTGGAGGAACATATTTGTAGGAACCTATCCTGACTGTACGACACGCAAGCTTGATGTGAGTCAAGTCATCGAAAACTAGATTGTCGGGCACAGCATTCAATTCTGCAAAAAGTTTTCATGAAATTTTTATTTTTAACAGAATTTAATTTGAAGGTATCGCTTATCGTTTTCTCTCAATACCTAATTCTTCCTTTCCTTCATATTCTATTAAATTATCTTCATTGTCGTACACATAAGCTTCTTCCGAGTAATTTGTGCAGCCTTCTGAAAAATTAGAACTCAGAATTAGGCAATCTTTAGTTTCAAGCTATTTATTTATAATAAACTTTAGACTCTGATAGAGTATTTTGCTTCAACTGTTTGTACCTTGTCCAATTTTATCATCTCTTGAGGATTGACTTTCTTCGGTGTGTAAACTATCTCTAAATGATCCATTATCTCTCTCCAACTTTATATTTTTCAGGGGAGGACCCTCACTTTCTTTACTACAGTTCTGCAAAATAAATTGGGTAAAAGTAATAATCCCACGGGATATTTTCATTTCTTTGTTTATAATCTTTTGCTCACCTCGGAAAGAACAGTATTTTTTTTTGTTTCCTTATTACTGTATCTATCACAAACAGACTTCACTTGCTCGGGTAGCTTTCTTCTGCACCTCTGACACCTGTGGAAAGTTTCGGACAAAAATCCACAAAAGGGACAAACAGCAAGCATTCCCGGGCAAAATTTTGGTTCCTATTTCGAAAAATTTAAACATATGCAGATTCTAGAGTAAATTTCATTATGTTTATTTTATTTCTAATAATTAATTAATTATTAATTACCTCAACTTTCGGTGGTGGAGGGATGCAATTTTCGACCGGGGGAGGAATACTGGAAAGATAAGAAGATTATTAAAATTAGAAGCCTTCGTCTAGAAATATACGAAATTTAAAGCGAGTCAAGAAATTAAATAAAATTACTTAGTGTTAGCAGCGGAAGTTTCCTCCTCCTGGGCCAAACTTTGGATTTCAACAATATAATTTATTCCGAACTCGGAGGGATCGTGCACCAAGGAAATAGTAGTTCCAGCATTATAGGGAATCGACGCCTGAAAATATATAATAAATATGAATAAACGACAGATTACAGTGAAAAGAGGATTAATCAAATTGAAATATTTTCTTTACCTGTTCTAATAAAGTTAAGACGGTACAATTCTCTAGAGGAATATCAAAGACTATCAATTTTTGATCACCATCGGGTAATATGATGAGCATATTAGCGATATTTCCCTGAATTTGCTCTTGAACAATTGCTGACTCAGGATCAGTGATCACCTTCTCTAAATATGCATAGCTCTCGGTCGCCATTTTTCTCTTTTTCTGAAAATTTAACATAATTTCTTGTGATTATTTCGAGATAACATCTTTTTGCCGAAAATCCAAAATCCCGCTTGTGGATAAATACCGAAAAAATAATTCCCGAAATTTCAATTGCACGAAAATATGAAATATCTGAAAAATAAAATTCACAAAAATTAAAGAAAAATCTTATTTTTTTTTTTAATATTAATATAATATTGTTCAAAATTGAATAAATTTATGGAAAAAAATTCTGGAGACATCTTTTTGTCGATAAAATAAAATCATGAATGTAAAGAAAGTTTTGAAAGTTTGAACAAGAAAAAAAGAAATTTTAAACACAAATTTTGGAGAAAAACTACTTTTTTTTGTTCGTTTTTGGGAACTAAAATTTTTTGATGTTTGGTATTTTCGGAAAATTGAAATTTTGAGTATTTCACTTTCGGGAAATTAAAAATTCGTTAATAAACATTTTCCGTGACATTATTTTATTCTGGAATTAAAATTTTTCCACATTCGGAATTTTGGATCTTCGGCAAAAAGATTTAGTCCCATTATTTCTGAAAAAATCAATTTTGCATAGATTTTTCATCATAAAGAGAAGAAATATTTGTTTTTTAAAGAATTTAAACAGAAACAAAAAACAAAATTTTCAAAAATAAATGGGATATTTCATACTTTTCAATGTTATTTTTGATATCCTTTTTAAAACTGAAATTAAACAAGAAACAAATAAACGAATTAGAATGTAAAAGACAAATAATTTTATATAAAGTTGTAAAAGTAATTCAAAATAATTATTAAAGAATAATTGTTAACCTGAAAATACAGTTCGCTATTTTATGAAAACAAAAAACGAAACGATATTTAAAATAACAAAAAGTTCTGGATTTTGTTACCAGAATATAAATTTCACTAAAATATTATTTTTTTTAAATCCACACAATGTAAAATATCGAAATAAATAAAATCCTTTCCTTCTACAGGATTTTTATAAAACTGAGTTTGTTTATGTACCGTTTTTCCAGATGATAATTTTTTCCTTTATTAATTGAAAACTCAATTCGAAGAAGAAAACAATTGTTTTAAATTCCTCGAAATCGCCGGGAAACTGGAGAAAATACTGTTCAAAAGAGAGTTTTGTCAAATAGGCCAAACACGATGAAAAAGCCAAACGACATTGACATGGACAAGATGAATAGATATAACCAGGTGTTCCCGTGCTCCGAAAAATCTACTTACTTTGCAATACGCATGCGTTGGTCAACGCGTCTATTGGTCAAATTTCGCGGGAACTTTAAAAATGTTAAAACTGTTATTTTAATTATTAACAAATAGCTGTATTTCAATAAATATTTAACTAAAAGTATTAATTCGATAATCAACTAACATTCCATAGAAAAAATAACAAATATAACCAATAGGGTTTCCTGATCCAGAAAGTTATAAAATTAAAATAAAAGCTCATTTTCTGGAGAAATCTTCCTTCCAAGCCATCGCCATCTTCAATATTTTAAGCGGGAAAATTTGAACGTCAATTCAAAGATTAAGTATTTCATTAAATTCCATATAAATAATAGAATTTATAATAAGAATAACTATTTCACCAATCGATTGGAAAATTATTATATTTCTAGCAAGGGAACATTTTTAAAATATCCGAAAAATATTCAAAAATTGAAAAATGTAGAAAATGCATCTAATTGTAATATTGTAAATTTATCCGCTGGTGGCGCTAGTGTCGCAACTTTTGACTTTTCTTGACGTTTCTCCGATTTTGACATTCGCTTTCGTTTTTTATCGGATTTTTCAGTGGATTTTGATTTATATTACACAAAATCAAGGGAAAATATCGATTGATATAAGTGCTGTGATTTACAATAAAAGAACGGGTTAAAATCAAAGAGGGAATCAATTTTTTCGCCTCTTTTGTGGTTCCGGGCAGAATGCTTTTTAACCTGTTTTGATTGGAGGATACAAACAATTTTTCTTCTTCTCATCAACTAGAAAAATTACATTTTCAATAAAGGTAAGTAATTATCAATGAATATCTACTAATTTTAAAGTTAATCTACTGTTTTTTTCGAGTTTTAATCTTGTCATCTTTTCAGGTTAGATTTAAAACGACGACGCTATCTTTAGTTTATTATTATTATGATTATTATTTCAGAAAACTCGTTTCTTGTAATCTAAAGAAAAACAATGATTTCTATTTTTTATTGGCAATTTAATTTGCCATGAAGCCATGAAGGAAATTCACAACTTTCAGTTCAAAATTTTTCAAGAAATAAAGAAGACTACAAAAATTTACAAAGAAGATTCAACTGTATTTTTTATACTTTAAACTGTATTTATAAAGTACACAAAAAAATTGTTAGAAATCGAACCGAATCAAGTTCTAACTTAAAAATTCGATTTCTTCATTTTACTCAACAAATATTATAATTAGATATTTTTTTGCTCTGTAGCGTAATTCAATTTTTAAATAGAAATATGCGTACAGAACGAAAAAATGTGTAATTTTAATACTTTTTTTTAAAAATGAGGAGATGGAATTTTAAATTTAGATTTCGAATTCCTCGTTTTGAGGAAAAAGTCTTCAAATTAAAAATTTTCTCTCTAAAGTCACTCTTCTATTTCTAAAGGAAGTATGTATACAGAGCGAAAAATATTTAATAGTAATATTCGATGATTAAAGGGGGAAAATCGAATTTTGTTAGAAAATTCGATTTCTTCGTTTTACTCCATAAATATTATAACTGGATATTCTTTCTTTCTGTGTAGATACTCATTTTTTAAATATAAATATACGTACAGAGCGAAAAGTTGTTTAAAACTTGTTGCATAATATGAAACATAAAGTTAGACTTCTGTCTCTTCGTTTTACGCAAAAAGTATTTAAAGTAGGCATTTTTTCGCTCTACACGCACAATTATATTTAAGAAACCAGTATCGCTACAAAGCGAAAAAATATCTAGTTACAATTTTTGTCAAGTAAAATGAGGAAATGGAATTTTCGAGTTAGAACTTGAATCCAACACCCTAGTAGAAATAAAATAAAATTGTAGAGTTTGTAATTGAAAATCTGGTTAGTCAATTAAATTAAATTACAGTTAATATTTACTAATAATATTAATATTTCATGATAATATTTTCAGAATGGGTAGTAGTGGTCAACTTTACAGCCTTTCCTGGGGCGAATTTGGTTCATCCTTAGCCTCTGCAGTTCAGCTTCTCAGAGGTCATGGAGATTTAGTAGACGTGACATTAGCAGCTGAAGGCCGAAGTTTTGCAGCTCATAAAATCGTCCTTTCAGCTGCAAGTCCCTTCCTTCTAAATTTGTTGAAGGTAGCAATAAATTCTAAAATTAACAAGATATAAAAATATATATATAATATATAAATATATTACAAATTGTATAATTGTATTTCCTCATTTAACTCAATAGATATTAAAGCCAAAAATCTTGCTTCTTTTTATTTTCTCTTCTTTAAAATAAAAATGTTGCTATAGAGCGAAAAAAGTTATATTCTTAATATTTTTTGAGTAAAATGAATTTGAATTTTAAGGTAAGATCTTGAGTCTAACGTCCTTAACTGTACTAATTATCATAAAGTTAAATGAAATTCACAGAACACGCCCTGCGAACATCCAGTTCTGATGCTGGTGGGAATTAAGGCTCAAGATTTGGAAACTATCCTCGAGTTTGTTTATCGAGGAGAAGTTAATGTTGACCCTTCGCAATTGCCTTCCTTATTACAAGCCGCACAGTGTTTGAATATTCACGGATTAACACCTAGCGGATTATCATTCTTACCTGATGTACGTAGTTTCAAAGGAAATCACTATTTTATTTTTAATATACAATATACATTCTCATTATATAAAAATCTATATTTGAATTCTAATACAGAACCCAGAGGAAACTCCATCTTTAGCAACGACAAGCAATGAATCCATGAAAGAATCTTCCGCTTCTCTCGCTGGTCGAAAGCGCAGAAAGAGAAAGAGATCCTCGGCTTCAGCGAGGAGTCTTGATACCAACATGGATTCCCTAAACTCGGATTACGATTTGAAAGAGGGAGAAATAAGTCTCGATAATGGTAAACAAGTTTAAAATTTTTTTTCACTATTTCCAAGATATCTAATCCTTTAATTAATTGATTTTTTTTATCTCCTCGCAGGAATTGATCGAAGAGAAGCAGAACTGGATCACAAAAGTTCTTCGCCCTTGTTAAGCCAGCCAATTCCAGCAAATGAAAATCCACATCAGGATTCCCTTTCCGACTCAGAACCACATCTTCACAATTTAATGCCGATGCAAACTTACTCGCCTCTCCACATTCCGCAATTTCCTGCAACTTTAGGAGTCGGATTCCCTTCGATTCCGAGTGTCACTCAAACCCAACCTGTTGCCGCAGCTCACACGATCAGCACCTCATCTGGGAAAATTAGGGGCGCCTCTGACTGTCCAGGTGTCTGTCCACTGTGTGGAGCGACCTTGAGACAAGCGCGGAATCTGAGGAGACACTTGGTCTCTTCTTGTAAATACAGACTGAATAGTTACGCAGGATTTAGGAGTCAGTCACCCTCGGACGCAACGGTGATTGAAGTTAAACCGGAAGTTGATGTGGCGAGTTTTGCTGGGCCAGAAGGGTTTAGAATAGAGGATAGCAACAGTTGTGAACAGATTGTTTGCAAGCCAAGTCTACTTCCTTCGCCATCGAATGTCGTTTCTCCTAATAGCAATCTTCCTTCCTCTACAATTACGTGATAGAAATAAATTTGAAAGAGTCTTAAGGGTGTTGGATCCAAGTTATAATCTCAAATTTCGATTTCTTCATTTGAAAAGCTTTGAAAGGAATATTCTTTTCGCGCTGTAGATTTGAACGTTGATTTAACGCCCTTAAGTTTTGTTAAACAATGGAAGGAAACGAAAAATTGATGAATAGTAGAAGAAGAGAAAGGAGAGGTTCAAAGATTTAAAGGGATTTGTCAAGTATCCAGAATAGGATTTTATTATTTTTTTATAATTTTTTTTTTCACTTTTATATTTTCTGGTCTTTTTTATATTAATTCTCGAGCAATTGTCTTCGATGCAGAGACCAATAAATAGGATTTGAAATCCTAAATTATTTTCTTGGTTTTAAAATTAAAGATAGCGCAAAACTCAAATTGTTCTTTTTCAAAGATACATATTTATAAACTTCAAGATTTATGAAAAAAAAGATCTGAGTTAACATTGGGACTGATTATTAATAATTTACTATAAATTTTCATTTTTAGTATTAAGCTAACATATGAAAAACCTAAAGTGTCTAGTTTCTATTATTCAATCTAAGCATGTAAATAAAAGAGAAGAGCAATACAGAAAGCTTTTTGAGGAAAAAATGTATCGCTTCCTTTTATTTAGAGCCTCCCACTTAATTGAAAAAATGATTAATTATTTAGTGTCATATAATCAAGTTAATTTCCTCGTTATATGGATTCACATGGCCCGAAACAAAGGGCCAACTTTTTTGAGAAATTCTTTCGAGTTCGCCTTGTAGGAGATTTAACAGATCGTCTAAAAATTTTAGGTCTTGCATTTCTTTTCGAAAATTACTTGTGTTTTCCAATAAGACGTCTACTTTCCATTCGTCAGTCTAAAAAATTAAAATTAAAAATTAAGTGTTTGGTAAAAATAATTTATTATATTATATTAATTTATTATTATATTTTTTCAGGTACCTGAAAGTCTTCTTTTAATAAACCAATGTCTTTGTGAATATTATCATTGACGGTTCGAAGCCTCTCAACTTTAGATTGAAGTTCGTATAAATTTTCTGGATCTTGAATAACACTCGGTAGATTTGTGTCTTCTTCTATAGTTTGAGCCAATCTTGTTAGTCGATCATGATCAGAAACCTGATGAAAACCATCTAATAATATTCCTGGATTATCCGAATTTATTTTCACATTCTCGAATTTTAATCTCTCCTCAGTGGGACTTCTCTGATTCTATATTAATTATGATTTTTTTATTGCAGATTTTTATTATCAACACTGTAAATCTTGTATGGTTCTGTTCCATGCTAAAAGTTTCGTGTCTGTACTAAAAAGGTTCGTGTCCGTGCTAAAAGGTTCGTGTCTGTACTAAAAAGGTTCGTGTCTGTGCTAAAAGGTTTGTGTCGCAGCTAAACTTTAAATTCCTCCTTTTAAGGTGGATTCGAATAAAATTTTTAAATTTAATTCAATTATAACAAATTAATTAGTTTTCATACTGCAAAGTACATCATTTTCAAAATTATTTACCTCCAGACTACTTGACAAGAGGTTTGTTAGTTCTTGGAGTCGAAAAGACTCTTGTGTGGGTTCACTCGAAGTATCCAGACTCCAGGCAGTGCTTTGAATTCCGAAAGTGTCTTCCTCCTCAAAAGAGAACTTGTGGTTTCTGCCCTTCTCTTTTACGCAAAGACTCTCGAGTTCCTCGAAACCTGAGCTAGCACTGGACAAGCCTTTCTGTAATAATAAGACCGATTAAATTTGTTTTAGAAATTTTCGTCTATTTCCTCACAAATTAAAAAATTAATTATTTTAAGTGATTAATAATTTGAGTAATTAATTCATTTATTTCAAAAAATCTTTATATTACTGTTAAAGTTAATAATTCGTAATAATACTATAATTATCGACATTTACCAACATTTTATGGTTGTGATCCATGCTAAAAAGGTTCGTGTCCGTGCTAAATTTAATATTTGCAATTTTAATTCGAATTGCCATTATTTTCGTAAAATACCACAATTTTAACAGACTCGGAAATTAGTTTGGACACGAAAAATTTTATCACTGTCGGTAAATGTCGATAAGAGAAATCTGCAATAAAAACCTCTTTTATCATTAAAAAAAGCCTGTAATTAATAATAATAGTAAAAAAGATACTTACATCTTCACTGTGATTTTCTTTTTCATTTTTTATTAATAATCTTTGTGAAATAAAAGAATAATAATCTTCTATTTCTGCTAAACTTGGACACAAAAGTCTTTCTAAGTGATATGCACCTGAGAAAATATAAGAATTAGAATTTCAGAACTTTTTAATATTTAATAATAATAATAATAATAATTTTTTTTAACTTACCGACTTTTGATCGGTCGATAAGTTCACTCAATTTTTTTTGCCTGGACCTGGAAGAGTGAATTAAAGCCGATTGGAAAGGAGGGGATATAATTTTGTACTGTTCTGATTTAATCAATTTTTCCGGGGTGTAGGAAATTCCTTTTGAAGATTTTCGAAAATCATTCTCAGAAAAATTTTTTTCTTTCTCTTCAGTTGGAACAAAAGGAAATTCTTGAGAAAAATTTTCTTTTTGATTCTCAATCTGATCAATATTGTTGTCTAGAAAATCTTCATTTTCTTTTTGAGAATCGATATTATTCAAAAATTTCATTTCCAATCCTTCTGATTTTTCTTCATTATTCTTCAGACTTTTATCCCCTTTGATTTTCGAATTGAAATCCTCTTGTCGAGTTATTTTAATTGAAGAGTAATTCCGAGAATTTAATTTTTTCGAATAGGGGGTCGATATTAACATTTCCGTCTCATTTATCCACCAACCAAATTCGTTTTTGGTTTCGGTTATTTCATTGGTGGCCCTTTCGGAGAGGCAAAACATCTTTGGATAATCTAAAATTTAAAAAAAAAATAAATTAAAAATAAATAAATAAACAAATAAATTAATTAAAATATATAATAATTAATATAATTTTCAGGGTTTATATTCTTTAAGTTTTTATTGTCATATCCCTATTTTAATATTCTTTATTTATTTTTTAATTTATTATTTATTATAATATATAATTAAATTAATAATTTATTTTTAATTTTCTCACCTATAAAAGAGCACAGTAGGTTAAACACCTTGAGACGATATACAATAGGCTTCGACCCGAAGCCTATTTACCTTTTAAATTAAATTTAAACCCCCTTGAAAATACTATATGCAGAATTATTTTCACCATAACTTTCTTTTTTTTTCAATTAATAATTTATTCCTCATCTTATTTAATTAATATATTATTAGCCATACTAAATAAAGGATTTATAAATATAATTCAAAATACTGTTGACTTTTATATTGTAGATACAGTGAACCACTAACCGCAGGTGATAAACTGAAGTCGGTCTTCGATTGTTCGACGAAGACCTAATCCTCGTTGTCATAGGGACGCTAATTAAATAGAAAAGCTTCTCTCGTATTTTATCACAAAATCTAGAATGAAAAGAATAAAACAAAATAAAATAAAATAAAGTAAAAAAAGTTAATAAACAAAAATAATAAATAAAATAAATAATTTCTTTAAATTTACACCAGAAACTGAATTTCTTGACAGCTACCAATGCTTTTCGCACTTTGCACTCTTATCTTAATCTTCTTCTCGATTAGATCCAATAATAACTCTTGAAACGGCTTACTTTTCAGGTTTTGAGGTAAAAGTACTCTCCAAAAATTGCTGATATCACTGTCTTCTACTTGACGAGTTGCAACTTGGCGATATCAAATATCGAAGGGGATTTGCTCACTGGAGCAGACACTGGAAATCGGAGAAAAGATCATACATGCCAAAAAGTGCGAATGATTTACACTCAATGATAATAACGAGTCAGTGGCACGGTCGACTGGCGAATGACGCATTCGCGCGTTCTAGTGATAAACGACGGGCTCATGAACTGTCCCGAGTGGATATCGTTTTGTTCAAATTCAAATAGTTACAGAAATACATCAATTTAAAGAAAAAAAAATTTTTTAATTTGAAAAATTAAAAAATCAATCCCCCCTCCCCCTCAATGCATACCCCTTCCGAAATATAACACATCAATTCACTATTAGACTAACAATTTTACATCCCTTTAAATTCAACTAAATTCCAATTAGCCCCCTCCCCCCACCATATAGGCCCCCTCCTTAATCGATCTTCCCTATTATACAGCCCTCACACCCTCACACATACTCCTTCTCATATAGGCCCCTCCCAATTATTCTGCTCATCGCCCCTCCCCTTGTATATATGCCCCTCCCCCCTCCCTATATACTCCCTCCTTGACCGACATTTCCCACCCTCATGACTTTTTAGTAAAAGTATTCACATTCAGCCTCATAACTTTACATCCCTTTAAATTTAATTACTTTCCAATTTGCCCCCTCCCCCTCCCTATATGACCCCTCCCCCATTGGCCTTTCCTATCATACAGCCCTTACACCCTCACAGATACCCCTTCTTATATAGGCTCCCTCCCTGTTATTCTGCTCCCAGCCCCTCCCCTCATAACTTTTTAGCAAAACGTATTGATACTCAGTCATAATTTTACACTCCTTCAAAATCAACTACGTTACAATTTGCCCCTTCCCCCTCTATATATACCAATCCCCCTCCCCTACCAACAATCTACAGCATCCAGTCTCCATATCCTCATAGATACCTCTTCTCATATAGGTCCCCCCAGTTATTCAGCTCCCAGCCCCTCCCATGTATGCCCCTCCCCTCATAACTTTTTAGTACCAGTAGTCACACTCTGTCTAACAATTTTACATCCCTTTAAACTAAAATACATTCCAATTTATCCCCTCCCCATAAGTCTTCTATCTCTCCCCCTCCCCGCCACAGATATCATTAGCCCCTTCCACGACTTACCTTCCCTATCTCTAGGCATTTATACTCTCGTAGATATCCCCTTCTCATATATCTAATTATGGTTTTTTGAGTCCCTTTTACATATACCCCTCCTCTTACAACTTTTAACACATTTATTTACACCAGTTAGCCAATTCAGTTACTACTCCGTTACCCCCTCCTTTCATCCTCATTAGGCCCCCTCCCCTGATAACTTTTAATACATCTCCGCTTCAAAGTTCCACTTTGCACCCAACTATACTGCACTCAAAATCCACTAATTTTATCTGCCCCCTCCCCAGATATCATTAACCCCTCCACTCCTTATCTAAGTATCTACCCTGATTGCTGTGCATTCCCTTCCTTATGACACTACTGTACTCATCGATTAGATACCCCTTCTTATATGAGCCCCTCCCCCTCCAAATTGTTCTACTTCCTGCCCCTCTTTCTTATAATAGATATAATTTTTACTCCTCTTCGCTCCTACCTTCCCATTGAGTCATTAATCCCTTTGATGTACCATAAACCCCGTGTTCTTCCCCCTCCCCATATATCGAAACCACCTCCCCCGCCTACAATCCCATTTCCCCTCCCCCTCTACTTTAATCCCACTAAATTCAATTGATACTCTACCCGTTCCATTTCCCCTTCTCGCTACTATCCCAATGACCTCTTTTCTGTGTGCCCGGCCCCCTCCTCCTCCCCCTCCTCACTACCCTATCAGTCTTATCTCTTCTGTTCCCCCTTACACTATTTCCATATATGCCCCTCTATTCTGTCTTATCACCACCGTCTCCATATATCTGTCCCTCCCCCTCCCCCTCATTAAATGGGTCTTGCAGTAGAGGGGGTGAAAATAGAAAGTAACCTTTACCCCCCTCGCTGCCCATCTTATTTTCATCCTACCCTTCTTTCTAAATTTTGTCAAATCCACATATCCCTCTAAGATATGCCCCTCCCCTCATCTGGATTAACTCCTCTCTTCCCCCTCCCACTTTTTGTCTATTTTATTTCTTCTATTGACCCTTTCATTCATTTCCCCCAGTCACATCACCAAAGTTGCCCCCTCTTATAACTTCCCCCCTCCCCATCTATCTTGACCCCCTCCGCCAAATATTTGACATTGTCAATAAAACTGATATATGTAAAATTGAACTTTGTGTTGAATTTAACTCTAGAAAGTGATTAATGGAGGAGGGGCAGTAGAGATTCGAGTAATTGGACGTTTCAACGTTTACAGTTTGTTCCTTGTAAACACTGCCTTCGCGATTCAATTAATAGACGTCGAATTAGAATAATCGAATATTTACGTTGCTGTAGTTTCGCTCGGATGATTACCAATCATGACCTCGTAAACGGTGCACACAGACTATAGGCACAATAGAGCTTTCAGAAATTTGGGCTTGTTTGATGAGCTTCCAACAGGCGTTAATCGCAAAGCCATTACTATGTTTCCGTTTTCTATCATTAAAAGCTAACTATAAAAAATAATACCTAATATTAAAAAATATATATAATTATTCGAAATTTAGTAATTTTTAATTTTCTTAATTCGCAATTTTTCAGGATCCTATCTTAAAAAAGTGTTGTCACGAAATGTCTCGAAAATCACGCATACATTGTTGTTGCAAACCTGATTGGCTAGTTCTAAATGACTTGAAATTGTAACAAGGAAAACAAAATAATAACGCACATGATGATTTGCTGATCTCTTAAAATTTAACAAAAATCTTCAAAATTCGTTAAAATCTCTTAAACTATTCTTAGGAACCCTCTTGAAATTCGTTAAAATTGGTGAAAATATTTAAAAATTCTAAGAAGTCTTCAAAAAATTACACAAACTCCTTAAAAATTGTACAATATTTTTTAAAAATCAGAAAAATATCTTGAAATTCCTTAAAATTAGTAGAAATTTCATAAAATACTATGAAAACCTTTAAAATTTAACAAATTTTTAATAAAACTCATGAGAAACTCTTAAATTATTTTAAAATGCCTTAAAATCTCTTAAGATTTCATGAAATCCTTAAAAATCCACAAAATATTTTACAAATCAGAAAAACCTCTGGAAACCCCTAAAAATTTGACGATAAATTTCAAAATTCTTTTAAATTCCCCGAAATCTTTTGAGTCATAAAAATCGTTTGAAATCCCTCAATAAAATTACCCGAAAAAATCGATCTTAAAAATCCTTAACATTTAAAATCTCTGTAAATCA